>PISX010017387.1:0-43415 GCA_004024625.1 Mellivora capensis
GGCTGATAAGTGCTAACAGTTTTCAGCTACACGTGGGCTTTTAATCTTCTCAACAGCCAGGAGGAGAAATGTTAGATAGGATGACTGGAGCAGTTTCCACCCTGCTGTTTGGGGCCCCGAATACAGTGTTTAGATTTCGTGGATTCTAAATTTAAGCAACATCAGAAGAATGTCTGCATAAACAGGGTTTGTGTTGGTCAGGGCTTTGGGGTTTTTGGGGAGTGTAAGCAAGGGAAATTAACTCCATGTAGCTTAAAGAAATGAGGCGGGTTTGTTAGGAGGTTGGTTGTATCTGGCAGAACTCAATCAAGTAGGTGTTGCTGGGCCTTCCTGGGATTGTGACCTTCTCTTGGGCCTGTGGATTCCCCTCCACTTTCATTTGCTTTATTCTTCCCTCTACTCAGCCTACCTTTCTCTGCCTCTCCCAGGCTTCACAGGCTCAACTCCAGGCCCCAGCAATGAGTCGGCTTGCAACTCTTGACCCCAATTATAGATCCCCAGGAAAATTAATGGAATTGACCTCTTGTGGGTCAGGTCTTCACCTCGACCCTTTCAGCTATGGCCCCAGGGAGTCAGATAGGGCCATCTATAACACTTTGGCTTCTGGGAAGAATATACTTCCTGGTGGGAGTTACTATTCTCAGAGAAGGGGATTGTGGGCTGTGCGGACCCCCCCTAAATTGCCTCCAGGACCTCTCTATCCCTTAGAGGAGTAGGTTTCCTTTAGGGCCCAGTTGCTTTCCTTTAGGGCTGGTTAGTTCCACGTAGGACCACACCTCAGTGTTTCTTTCTGCTTTTCTGGAGTTTAACTGTATGTCCTTGCTGGCTGCTATGGAGGTAAACGCTATGTATATATAACTCTGTCCTTATTAAGGAGTCACAACACATAGCTTAGAAATCCTAGGAGGATACTGTGGGAGGCACTTATATCCAGGTTTAAACAAAGAGCTTTGCAGAGGTATTACAGTTCATGATCATATATTCAAGTTATGTGGCAGAGCGAATGGGAGTGTCTTTGGCCGTCCCTCGTCTTCGAGTTTGCAGGTACTTCTCTGCATTCACCCATGCCCTCTAATCAACATTAGTGTCCGCTGGCCTCTGAGAGGGACCCCAGCTTCCCTGTAGCAGGATTTTTGCATTCTTGCCTTGTTCCTGCCTAACGCTCCTTCCCATACTTGGGATTCCTTCAATTTTCTTACATGTCTCTAATCCATCTGTATCATTTAAGGTCAAGTTCAGGGGCTATGTCTACCATATAGCTGTCCCTGATATGCCATCCTTCCCTGTTCTTGCTTATTTTAGAACTAATTCAATAGACATTCACTTAATAGTTATAAACTGAAAGGAGTGATGGCCATTTATATTAGTTTGCTGGGCTGCCATAACGAAGAACCACCAACTGGGTGGCTTAAACAAAAAGAAATATCTTTTCACGGTTCTGGTGGCTAGGAGACCAAGATCATGGTGTCAGTGGGTCTAGTTTCTCTGAGTTGCTTGCAGATGGTCTTCTCACTGTATCTTTCCTCTGTGTACGTGAATCCCCGGTGTCTTTTTGTGGTCCAAATTTCCCCTTTTTATAAGGACACAATTTAGATTGTGTTAGGCTTACCCTAATGGCCTTATTTTTACCCAGTCACCTCTTTAAAGGCCGTATCTCCAAATATAGTCACATTCTGGCAAGTGAGGGTTAGGGTTTCATACAGATTTTAGGGGGACATGGTGCAGGGCTGAACAAGATAGACATGATCTTTGTCTTGTTGTTTGATAGTCTGTTAGAGAAGACAGACATTAAGCAACTATTTCTGTGAATACTTGATTCATTACCATTGTAGGGGACATCCAAGAAACAGATTACCTGGTACTTGTAAAGGTAATCTGGTGTTGAGAGCAAAAGATCTCCCTGAGAAAGTGAGGCCTGAAGGAAGGGTGGATGGGAGTCAGCCAGGTGAAGAGGGAGAGTCGAGTATATGGGACAGAAAGATCTGCCTCTGTGAACTCCAAAAATATGACATGTACGAAAAATTGAAAGAAGCCATTGGGGTAAGAAGGGAGCTGTGGGAGAAGGAAAGCACTAGGAAGTTAAAGGGTCCAGATTACACTGGATATTATATTCCGACATCCTCATTTTAATGCTTACGACATCCAGCCTTGGACTGTTTTAAAAATTTTTTGTGTGGGAGAGGGGTTCCATATATGTTTTGATTTTCCTATGCTCCTATAGGAGGAGAGCCTTTCTTCAGCTCCTTTTATATTCTCCACAATATGCAACATAGGTTGGGCATATAGTAGATGGTCACTAAATAAATTAAGTGGATGTAATGAGAAATGAAACTGACAGAAGCCTTCTTGCCTAAAATTAGGGGCTGACCCAATCTTGGCGCGCTGAGTTTCTCCTTGAGACTTTAAAAGGTGAGGACTTTTGGTAGTATGTTGCCACCTAGTGCTCCTTTTTATTACAACAATAGAAGGGAGCAGGGTCCTCAGTAATCTGGAAAACTGGAAACCAAGCACTGTCTTTCATCAGCAGCAATTAATTTGTCCAACCACCCATCCTTTCATCCATTCAGCCATCCAACTTGATGTCCACCTGCATCTCTTCCCTGTGATTTGAACGTGGCATGTTCCTTTCCACTTCCTGTGGTTCCTTGATTTCCTTTGTTTGTTTGTTTGTTTTGTTTTGTTTTGTTTTTGTCCCTATGCTGCAAGTGAAGCTCTCAGGCCTCAGTGTCTAGATTGCCAGAGCACCCATTGTGCTCACTATTGGCATGGCATGTTCTAGATGATCTAGACCATCATATAGTGTTAGAATTAATTGCAGACTTTCCTTTCTCTCTTTTCCCCAAAGCCAGATCGTGAATACAAAGGGCCGTGTCTCTGCCTTAGTTAGCTCTGTGGTTCCCGTGGGCAGTCTTGTACCTACAGTGTAGCCAGCACTTTAAAAAAGTTTTCTGGATTGAATTTCTGTCACCTTGGCAGGCCATCTGCTTGTAAAATAATCCTTCAGGGGATTGTTGGGAAATGGGAAGACATATAGCATCACAACGGATTCCAGGATAAGATACAATGGGTGGCCTAGGCCCTCTAAGTCTTTCTCTGTTTTTTGTGTGTTTTTTTTTTAAAGATTTTATTTATTTATTTGACAGAGATCACAAGTAGGCAAAGAGGAAGGCAGAGGGAAAGGAGGAAGCAGGCTCCCTGCTGAGCAGAGAGCCTGATGCGGGGCTCGATCCCAGGACCTTGGGATCATGACCTGAGTTGAAGGCAGAGGCTTTAACCCAATGAGCCATGCAGGCACCCCATCTTTCTCTGTCCTTATGCACCTTCCGGGATGTTATGGGGTCTCTCTGGATCACAGTGGTACCACAACCTGATAGTCCCACGGTGTGATCAGGTCTCCCGTAAACACACCATGCAGTCCAAGTCATGTTGTGGCCCTATGCTCGCCTCATTTCTCTTAGCTGGGCTTGCAGTTTGGTTCAGGCTGCATCTTCCACCTTGCCCATCACCTCCATGCACACTATGCCTCAGCCGTATTATATCACGTTTGTCTATCAGCTATACAATCTCCGTTTATGAATGAGATATAATTGTACAAATGTGAATTTCTCCCACATTCAGTAATGTTCCAATTAAGATTTCTCATGAGGAACTTGAAAAACATCCTGAAAATTATATGGGGCAATGGAGGTTCATGAGAAGCCAGTACAGTTTTGACAGAAGTAGGGTTGGGGGACTTGCCCTCCAATCTTGATGACTGGCTACAAAACCATCATAATAAAACCTTGCGGTACTGGCACAGGAGCAAACCAGAGAGGTCAGAACAGACCTATCTTATATGTGGGAACCAAGATGCTGAAGATGGGCTGACTCCATTGAGAAAAAAAATTGGATCCTTATCTCACACCATATGCAAAAGTGAACTCCAAATGAGCTAAAGAACTAAATGCTAAAAAATAAAACTCTGAAACTAATGGAAGAGAATGATAGAGAAAACCTTTATGACCTTGGGGTTGTTGAGAAGGACTTGTTAAATTATTTGAAAGGGCATATAAAAAGGAAAAAAAAAGATGAAGGGCTACAAAATGAAGGATTATCTTCAGCCAAGTTTCCAGTCTTTGAAAGCAGATTATTGTCCAGACTTTGCAAAGTCCTCTTGCAAATCAAATAAAAAAGAAAAAGAACAATTGAAAAATAGACAAAGGCTATAAATAGACAATTCACAGAAGGGGACCGCAAGTAGCTTATGGATGTCTGAAGAAATGTTCAATTTTACTAGTAGTTAGAGAGATGCAAAGTAAAACAAAAATATGTTGACATTACTTCCATGATAATTGACAGAATTTGTCAAATTGGCTAATTAGATGAGTCAGGATTTGCAAGGCACTTAGAATAGTATCTGGCACTTACTAAACACTATGTGAGTGTTTATGAATAAACTACCATGCACTGGCAAGGATGGGAGTGGGGGGACAGAACCCTTACACTATGCAGTGGAGCGTAGTATAAGGCAGTAATTCTGGGGTGTGATCCAGCAGTACTTGGTGAAGGTAAGTACCCAGGGCTTCTTCCGGGCTACAAGGCACCTTTGTTCCATTGGAAAATAGTGTCCACCACTAAGCAGATGAATTTGAAAAAGGCATACCCTCTGGATGGTTATAGCCTTCTAGGTTCATGACTTGCCTGGGAACAGAGCTTTTGTGGGAAGAAAATGGCACGTCTTCCTTCAGCAGGGCACATGACATAGGAAAGATAGGGACTGTGTTCCAGCCCCCGCAGGCCCCCTGGCTGGATGTCTTTGTACAGGACGGATTGCATAACCCATCGCGGTGGCCCTGTGCATCCCCTTTAACTTTACCAGTCTCATCCCTAGGCATATATTTCTTAGGAATTGCATGTAGGTCCATAAAAGATCAGGGACAAGGATGATTATCGCTGCTTTATTTGTGGTATCAGAGAGGTGGAGGTGGCGTTGGTATCCATTTGGGGAACGGAAGTCACAGTGTGGATGTCCAATATGGAATCCTAGGCAGCAATCAGAAGTGATGAGCTCGGATTGCAATACAAACAGCAAAAGGACAGATCTGAAAAAAGAACATGGAGTGAAAAAGAAAGAAAATAAGGTGATCCCTAAGTCCAATATCATTGTCAAACATTTAAAAAATAAACTAATAAAAGTGTATACACTTTTCAAAAATACATATCCATGCATAGTAGCCTGAATAGCTATGGGACTGAGGAGAGGTGGCAGTAAGGATGGGGATAAAGGGAAATGAGAATACTAGAGAGGGGTCTTCCACGTTTCAAGACCAAGCTCTTTACTCCAGTTCTTTGTACCTGCAGGCTAAAGGGGATGGTGGAGGAGGAGAGGGAGAAGAACTGGTCTTGAGAAAAGAGCCCCAGATGAAAGGTAGCTTTTCACGGTGTGTCTCCATATCCGTTTTCGTAGAGTGCTACGAGGCTGCACCCTGTTTTTCTCACCACTGGTAACTAAACTCTTCGAAAAGAGGGTCTGTGTTTTCTCTGCCTTACTTTCCCCTCTGTGTGTTGCACACAGAAGCTGCTTCATTAGAGTTTAATTAAAACTCGATCTGAGATTATTTCTTGTTCCTGCGACCGAATCTTTGTCACAGAGAGCAGAGAGTGGCTGCCGGTCCTTCCAGAAACCTCTGATCCACATTTCCATCTAAGCGTTCGTGCTCCGCGAGCCCTAGCGTCCTCGGGGTCTGCCCCACCACCCTCTCCCTAGAGCCTCTTAAATGGACCTTGAGATTCCGCCAAGCCTCTCAGATGCCCCGCCCCTTCCTATCCTTGGTTCCGCCCCATTCGTGATAATTTGCATATGCCTCTAAGAGACCCAGCCCAGGTGCCCGGCCCACAGGCTCCGCCCCTTTCTGTCCGCCCTTGGTTCCCTAGAGGGCGTGGCGGTTGCCAGGCGACGGGAAGACGCGCCGAGCGCTGGGTTTCTGCCCCACCTCCCGGACTGGATACAAATAACGCGGCGCCCTTTTAGATGCTGGGGGAAGTGCACATCCCCTTCCTCAGACTCGGGCCCAGTTTCTGCGATTACCACAGCAGCCTCTGAGGCCACCCCCAGAGAGCGTCAGGATGGCCGAGGTCAGGAGTCAGTGCCCCTCTCTCTGTCGTGTCTCGCTCGACTCCTCTCCATCGTCCTCTCCTACTATCCACTTGTCCCCTGTCATATCCACTGATCCCAGCATTCCCGGCGATCAACATCCTATTCCCCACCCGCAGCCTTACCCCACCCATCTGTATCGATGGTTCTGGCCCCTTTACCTCCTGTCTCTCCTTTGATTGGGTAGACACACCCCTCCTCCACTCTTAAAATTGGCGCTGTGTCATACATAGTATGAAATTCACGAGTTCCCAGGCTCGCACATGACAGGCACCCACCCCTAGATTTTGAACCATAAGGTGACACCACAGGAGAGATACGCACTGACTGGGGGGACTTGAAGGAAGGCTTCACAGACACCCACTGTCACCCTTATTCACTGATCTTTGTCCACCTGTCACACCATGATTCCTTATCATCTGATCACCTGCAGTGACACATTAAGCTCTTCACTCAACACCAATGCCCGGTCATTGACCACTATGTTAAATCTTGTAGCGTCATACATTCCCCCACTTTGTAGTATACCCCATCTTCAGCCTCACGGTTGAGGAGTCATTTCTGCAGTCCTTTATTGATTATTTGTCCATTAACACACTCATTTGTAATTTGGACAACCTTCAGTCCCTGTCACCACTTGCTGGTCACAGTCCCCATTCACCATGGTCCCACCCTATTCCTCCATCACCCCGTCAGAGTCCTCCCTCATCTCACCTGTCACAGGGTCAGTCCCAACCAGGATCAGCTACATAATTGGTAGGGCTTAATGAAAAATGAAAATACAGAGCCCCTTGTTAACAAATTATTAAGAATTTCAAAACGAGACAGCAGAGTATTAAACCAAGGGTAGAGCTTATTGAGCGAGGGGCCCTGTGCACCCACCAAAAGCCTGGTTCCCACTTCTCTCATCACTGTCATGTCCCCATTCTATTCTACTTCCTTCCATCTCCTCTATACCATTCGCGTCCCTCATCATTCCATTTCCTCTCCCACATCAATTTTCCCCTTATAAGCACCATCTTCCTTTGGGCAAAGCTCCCTCCTTCCCTTAGTACACAATCCCCTTCCCACCCTCCTCCTCTTCACTCCTGGGTTCCTCGCTCTCATGTCCCTCTCACCTCCACACAGCGCTAGCCACCACACTCACCCTGTTACCCTCGCTCATTCATGTCCCTTTCCTCCTCATCTCCTCCTCTTGTTCCTTCTAACTCTCCTTTATTTGTCCCTTTAAAAAAATTAACATATAATGTATTATTTGCCCAGGGGTACAGGTCTGTGAATTGTCAGGCTTACACACTTCACAGCATTCACCATAGCACATACGCTCCCCAATGTCTATAACGCAACAACCCTCTTCATATCCCCCCTCCTCCCAGCAACCCTCAGTTTGTTTTGTGAGATTAAGAGTCTCTTATGCTTTGTCTCCCTCCCAATCCCATCTTGTTTCATTTTTTTCCTTCCCTACTTCCCAAACCTCCCACTTTGCCTCTCATGTTCCTTGTATCTAGGAGCTCATATGATAATTGTCTTTCTCTGATTGACTTATTTCTCTCAGCATAATTCCCTCTAGTACCATCCATGTCATTGCAAATGGCAAGATTTCATTTCTTTTGATGGCTGCATAGTATTCCATTGTGTATATATACCATATCTTCTTTATTCATCTGTGGATGGACATCAAGGTTCTTTCCATAGTTTGGCTATTGTGGACATTGCTGCTAAAAACATTTGGGTGCATGTGCCCCTTTGGATCACTGCATTTGTATCTTCAGGGTAAATACCTAGTAGTGCAATTGCTGGGTCGTAGGGTAGCTCTATTTTTAACTTTTTGAGAAACCTCCATGCTGTTTTCCAGAGTGGCTGCACTAGCCTGCATTCCCACCAACACTGTAGGAGGGTTCCCCTTTCTCTGCATCCTCGCCAGCATCTGTCGTTTCCTGACTTGTTAATTTTAGCCATTCTGACTGGTGTGAGGTGGTATCTCATTGTGGTTTTGATTTGTATTTCCCTGATGCCAAGTGATGTGGAGCACTTTTTCATGTGTCTGTTAGCCATCTGGATGTCTTCTTTGCAGAAATGTGTGTTCATGTCCTCTCCCCATTTCTTGATTAGATTAGTTATTCTTTGGGTGTTGAGTTTGATAAGTTCTTTATAGATTTTGGATACTAGCCCTTTATCTGATATGTCATTTGTAAGTATTTTCTACCATTCTGTCAGTTGTCTTTTGGTTTTGTTGACTGTTTTCTTTGCTGTGCAAAAGCTTTTGATCTTGAAGAAATCCCAATAGTTCATTTTTGCCCTTGCTTCCCTTGCGTTTGGTGATGTTTCTAGGAAGAAATTGCTGTGGCTGAGGCCAAAAAGGTTGCTGCCTGTGTTCTCCTTAAGGATTTTGATGGATTCCTGTCTCACACTGAGGTCTTTCATCCATTTGGAGTCTATTTTTGTGTGTGGTGTAAGGAAATGATCCAGTTTCATTCTTCTGCATGTGGCTATATATTTTCCCAACACCATTTGTTGAAGAGACTTTTTTCCATTTTCCATTCCATTTGGAATGTCCATTTCCATTGGACATTCTTGACTGCTTTGTCTAAGATAGCTGACCATGGAGTTGAGGGTCTATTTCTGGGCTCTCTATTCTGTTCCATTGATCTATGTGTCTGTTTTTGTGCCAGGACCATACGATCTTGATGATGACAGCTTTGTAATAGAGCTTGAAGTCTAAAATTATGATGCCACCAACTTTGGCTTTATTTTTCAACATTCCTCTGGCTATTCGAAGTCTTTTCTGGTTCCAAATAAATTTTAGGATTATTTGTTCCATTTCTTCAAAAAAGATTGATGGTATTTTGATGGGGATTGTGTTAAATGTGTAGATTGCTTTAGGTAGCATAGACATTTCCACAATATTTGTTCTTTCAATCCATGAACATGGAGCATTTTTTCCATTTCTTTGTGTCTTCCTCCATTTCTTTCATGAGTACTTTAGTTTCTGAGTACAGATTCTTTGCCTCTTTGGTTAGGTTTATTCCTAGGTATCTTATGGTTTTGGGTGCAATTGTAAATGGGATCAACTCCTTAATTTCTCTTTCTTCTATCTTGTTGTTGGTGTATAGAAATGCAACTGATTTCTGTGCATTGATTTTATATCCTGACACTTTACTGAATTCCTGTACAAGTTCTAGCAGATTTGGAGTGGGATCTTTTGGGTTTTCCACATAAAGTATCCTATCATCTGCAAAGAATGATAGTTTGACTTATTTGCCGATTTGGATGCCTTTAATTTCTTTTTGTTGTCTGATTGCTGAGGCTAGGACTTCTAGTACTATGTTGAATAGCAGTGGTGATAATGGACATCCCTGCCGTGTTCCTGACCTTAGTGGAAAAGCTCTCAGTTTTTTTCCATTGAGAATGATATTCACTGTGGGTTTTTCATAGATGGCTTTGATGTTATTGAGGTATGTACTCTCTATCCCTATACTTTGAAGAGTTTTGATCAAGAAAGGATGCTGTACTTTGTCAAATGCTTTTTCAGCATCTATTGAGAGTATTATATGTTTTTGTTCTTTCTTTTATTAATGTATTGTATCACATTGATTGATTTTCAGATGTTGAGCCAACCTTGCAGTCCAGGAATAAATCCCACTTGGTCATGGTGAATAACCTATTTAATGTACTGTTGGATCCTATTGGCTAGTATTTTGGTGAGAATTTTCACATCTGTGGTCATCAAGGATATTGGTCTGTAATTCTCCTTTTTGATGGGGTCTTTGTCTGGTTTTGTGATCAAGGTGATGCTGGCCTCATAAAATGAGTTTGGAAGTTTTCCTTCCATTTCTATTTTTTGGAACAGTTTCAGGAGAATGGGTATTAATTCTGCTTTACATATTTGGTAGAATTCCCCTGGGAAGCCATCTGGCCCTGGGCCAATCTCCTTACTGGTTATGGGTCTGTTCCAGGTTTTCTATTTCTTCCTGGTTCAGTTTTGGTAGTTTATACATCTCTAGGAATGTATCCATATCTTCCAGATTGTCAAATTTGCTGGCGTATAGTTGCTCATAATATGTTCTTATAATTGTTTGTATTTCTTTGGTGTTGGTTGTGATTTCTCCTCTTTCATTCATGATTTTATTATTTGGGTCCTTTCTCTTTTCTTTTCGATAAGTCTAGCCAGGGGTTTATCAGTCTTATTAATTCTGTCAAAGAACCAGCTCCTAGTATCGTTGATTTGTTCTACTGTTCTTTGGTTTCTATTTCATTGATTTCTGCTCTGATCTTTATTATTTCTCTTCTCCTTCTGGGTTTAGGCTTTCTTTGTTGTTCTTTCTCCAACTCCTTTAGGTGTAGGGTTAGGTTGTGTATTTGAGACCTTTCTTGTTTCTTGAGAAAGGCTTGTATCACTATATACTCTCCTCTCAGGACTGCCTTTGCTGTGTCCCACAGATTTTGAACAGTCGTGTTTTCATTATCATTTGTTTCCATGAATTTTTTCAATTCTTCTTTAATTTCCTGGTTGAACCATTCATTCTTTAGTAGGATGTTCTTTAGCCTCCATGTATTTGGGTTCTTTCCAAATTTTCTCTTGTGATTAAGTTCTAGCTTCAGAGCATTGTGGTCTGAAAATATTCAGGCAATGATCCCAATCTTTTGGTACCAGTTGAGACCTGATTTTTGACCCTGGATGTGACCTATTCTGGACAATGTTCCATGTGCACTAGAGAAGAATGTGTATTCTGTTGCTTTGGGATGGAATGTTCTGAATATATCTGTGGTGTCCATCTGGTTCAGTGTGTCATTTAAGGCCTTTATTTCCTTGTTGATCTTTTACTTGGATGATCTGTCCATATCAGTGAGGGGGGGTGTTAAAGTACCCTAGTATTACTGTGTTATTGTCAATGTGTTTCTTTGATTTTGTTATTAATTGGTTTATATAGTTGGCTGCTCCTATGTTAGGGGCATAGATATTTAAAATTGTTAGATCTTCTTGTTGGGCAGACCCTTTGTGTATATATAATGTGTATATATAATGTGTAGATACATGTATGTGTATAATGTGTATATATAATGTATATATAATGCCCTTCCTCATCTCTTATTATAGTCTTTGGCTTGAAATCTAATTTATCTGATATAAAGATTGCCACCCCAGCTTTCTTTTGATGTCCATTAGCATGGTAAATTGTTTTCCACCCCCTCACTTTAAATCTGGAGGTGTCTTTGGGTCTAAAATGAGTTTCTTGTAGGCAGCATATTGATGGGTCTTGTTTTTTTAATCCATTCCGATACCCTGTGTCTTTTGATTGGGGCATTTAGCCCATTTACATTCAGAGTAACTATTGAAAGATATGAATTTAGTGCCATTGTATTGCCTGTAAGGTGACTGTTCCTGTATATTGTCTCTGTTCCTTTCTAGTCTACTACTTTTAGGTTCTCTCTTTGCTTAGAAGACCCCTTTCAATATTTCCTGCAGGGCTTGTTTGGTGTTTACAAATTCTTTTAGTTTTTGTTTGTATTGGAAGCTTTTTTATCTCCCCTTCTATTTTCAATGATAGCCTAGCTGATAGAGTATTCTTGGCTGCATGTTTTTCTCATTTAGTGTTCTGAATATATCATACCAGTTCTTTCTGGTCTGCCAGGTCTCTGTGGATAAGGTTGCTGCCAATCTAATATTTCTACCATTGTATGTTACAGACTTCTTGTCCTGAGCTGCTTTCAGGATTTTCTCTTTGTCACTAAGAGTTGTAAGTTTTACTATTAGATGACTGGGTGTGAGCCTATTTTTATTGATTTTGAGGAGAGTTCTCTGTGTCTCCTGGATTTTGATGCTTGTTCCCTTTGCCATATTAGGGAAATTCTATACTATAATTTGCTCCAATATACCTTCTGCCACCCTCTCTCTTTCTTCTTCTTTGGAATCCCAATTATTCTAATATTGTTTCATCTTATGGTATCACTTGTCTCTTGAATTCTCCCCTTGTGGTCCAGTAGTTGTTTGTCTCTCTTTTGCTCAGCTTCTTTCTTCTCCATCATTTGGTCTTCTATATCACTAATTATCTCTTCTGCCTCATTTAACCTAGCAGTATGAGTCTCCATTATTGGCTGTACCTCATTAATAGCTTTTTTGATTTCAGCTTGGTTAGATTTTAGTTCTTTTATTTCTCCAGACAGGGCTTTTATTTCTCCAGACAGGGTTTCTCTAATATCTTTCATGCCTTTTTTGAGCCCAGCTAGCACCTTGAGAATTGTCATTCTGAATTCTAGATCAGACATATTACCAGTGTCTGTACTGATTAGGTCCCTGGCCTTCGGTACTACGTCTTGTTCTTTTTTTGGTGGTGAATTTTTCTACCTCGTCATTTTATCCAGATGAGAATATATGAATGAGAGAATAAAATACCAAAAGGGTGGCAAAGACCCTGAAACATGTACACTAACAAAATCAGAAGAGACCCCAAATCAAGGGCAGAAGAAAAGGGGTAAAAAGAAGTTTAAAAAAGTTAAAAAAATATGTATATATTAGACTGGTGAGTAGAGCAGAGCCACCCACTTGATTTTGGGTGGATTTTGGTCTCTTAGAAGAAACTACCTCCCAAAATTTTAAAGAAATACATATATATATGTACACACACACACACACACACACACATAAAAATAAGGGTAAACACAATGAAGGGACGGAATATGACTGTAAAGATGAAAATTTAGAACAATTCTAAAAAAGGAATTGATAAGATAAGTTGGTTGGAAAAAGAAAGAAAAAGAAAGGGGAGAGAATTTGCTGAGGCTGGAGACTAGAACAAAGCCCTGTGCTAGAAATAGGGTATATTTTGATCTATTAGAAGAAACTGTATCCCAGAATTTTTTAGAAGAAAAAACCCTATATGTATTCAAAAAATAAAATTAGATACAATGAAGGACAAAATATGACTATAATAATGAAGGTTTAAAAAGATTTTTTTAAGAAAGGTATTGTTATGATAAACAGTTAAAAAACATTAAAAGAGGAAAGAGGAAAAGTTAAAAAAATAGAATAAGAAAAAATAAAATTCAAAAAGTTTAATTAACTTTGCAAAACCAAAGAGTCATGGGGAGAAAGCCATGAATTCCATGCTTTGCTTTCCCCTCCTCTGGAACTCTGCTGTTCTCCTTGATCAGTGAACCTGGTCTTGGCTGGATGTTCTTGCTGATCTTCTGGGAGAGGGGCCTGTTGCAGTGATTCTCAAATGTCTTTCCCTGAGGCGGAATTGCACTGCCCTGGCCAGGGTCTGGGCTAAGTAATTTGCTCAGGTTCCCTCTCAGGAGCTTTTGTTCCCTGAGGGCTTTCCGTAGAGCTCTGGAGGACGGGAATGAAAATGGTGGCCTTCCAATCTCTGGCCTGGAGGAGCCTAGAGCTCAGAGCCTAACCCCTCAGTGCACTCTCAGACAAAAGTGCTCAATCACTCCCGTCTCCCTGGTTTCTGGCCACGCTCCGAGCTCACCATGACTGTGACCTTGCGTTTCTGTCTCTGGCACATGCCCTGTTTGTAGTGTCCAAACCCAGAAGATTCCTTCTGCTCTGCTATTCTGGTGGCGGAAGGTGGGTCTCCCCAGATCTGCCACAGGGACAGCAGATCTGTCCCTGCTCAAAGAGCAGTAGCCCGACTGTGCCGTGGATCACAGCTTAAGGTGACCCCAAGCTGAGAGCTCACTCCTCGGCTCCATCTCTGTATTTCTCCACTCTGATACCTGGGAGCTCTGCTACACTCAGACAATGCTGATCCTTCTGTGACCCCACAGGACCTGAGACCACACTGTTCCCGTGAGGGCTCCACCCCCGCTGAGCATCTGGAGTGATGTCCCTCAGTGGAGAAGTCTTCTAAAAGTCTGGATTTTGTGCTCCATTGCTCTGCTGCTTGCTGGGAGCCAGCCCCGTCCCCCACAGTCCATCTTCCCGTCACTTTGAATTCACTTCTCCACATGTCCTGCCTTTCAGAAAGTGGTCAATTTTCTGTTTCTAGAATTGCTGCTCTTCTTCTCTTCCCTCTCCTGTTGGGTCTGTAGGTGTTCATAATGGTTTGATAACTATCTAGCTGAACTCCTGCAACCTGATGTCATCTCAGTCTGCTACTTGTCTGCCATCTTGACTCTTCTAGTATTTGTCTCTTTATTTGCTTTTGAGCATTCCCTCCTTTTCTCCCTTACCAATTATCTTAGGTTTATTTCATTCTTCTTCATTCTCCACGCATAAGCCCCAGATAACAACACCATGAAGAAATTATTTCCCAGTCTCCCTTCCCCTTCATGATCTCTCATTTCTTCTCTTCTCTTTTTCTTCTCACTCACTGTCAGTCAGGTTTTCCTCATTTCTGCTTCCACAAGCCTCCATTAACACTCTGGCCTCATTTATCACTGCAACTCTCCTGTCCTTTTTTCCTTGTTGTTCTCCCATTGATTGGTATTTGCAGTGCCTAAAACAGTGCCTAGCAGATAGTAAATGCTCACAAGATAGGCAGAGACTGTAGAAGGCAGCAAGGTAAGGAATAAACAGCCCTCCCACAGGGAACTGTAGCATTAATAGTTGATGGGTTATGTTTTCAGATAATGCAAGTAAGTAATTTGAAACCTGCCATAAAATGGGTTCAAAATTCTACAAGGGACCTGTAGGAAGATGGAATTACTCCCAGTAGCCAGAAAGAAAGCAAATTTCCTTAAGGAGGAAAGCAAATTTCTTTGATTAGCGATAGAGTGTTGATGTTGAAGCTCTTTTTAAGGTAGAATACCAAAGCATAATGTTGCATACATAAATAAGGCCTTTCAAACTTTATCAGTTCTAAAGTTGAGTGGGTCTGCGTGGTCTACAGATTAAGCCACTCCATTGCCCTTAGAATTCTACTCAAGGACTCCAGTCCATCCTTAACTCCCTGTCTAGTCTTCTCTTTCCGTCTCCCTGTCATGGTGCTTACACGTTAGCCAACTTGAAGCAACACCACATTTCATTTCTGACTAGTTCATGTTAAAATGGTGCTTCCAAAATAGATACCATTAAATTCTCTGACAGTGTAGACAGCACCTGGTTATTGGTCACAGCTCAGAGACTATTTTTGCTGTGCTTTTAGTAATGGTATATTTTTAAAATGACAATATGAACAAATCTCATAAAAATACTTTTTAAAAACTTTACTTTCTTTGATATTTTTCCATTCCTGTGCTAAGTGCCAGGTGTACAGGGAAAACCTAGTCTGCAAACAAATCATTAGGCTAGTGATCAAGTGTTGACATTAATACCATTTACAGGGATAGAGTTGAGAACATGGCCATGATGCATTTTAGTGTGTGCTCATGTTTAGCATCAACAAGGGGAAAACACAGGGCAGCAGCAGCACCACATTTTCTTAATACAATTTTTCTCTCCTTTGTGGAATTGCTATATTGTGATATTGGCAATAGCTGTTTTTAGTTGGGAAGAAAGCCACTGTTGAGTTTAACATTAGTACTAATGTTACTATACAAATTGTAATAGATTCGCTTGTTACTCCATATCTATTTTAAGATGTGGATTCTTTTGCTTGGGTGTCATCTTTGGAAATCAATAGTACAAGTGTTTTTGAAAACCAAGAATATGTAGACTTGTAACTGTCCCTCAGAACAATGTACTGACTAAACATGCTTGAACAGGTACCAACAACAGGCCTCTGGAGGAGAGGATGATATACATAGTCCTTGCAGCTGAGCAGCTGGGAATGCCGGGCCCCCTTGGTTGGAGGCAGCCTGCTTCTTTTTTCTGTTATCTCCCCTTCTCCAGAGATCACCTGTTGTTAATTAGATGATTCCTTAAAATGCGTTTACCAATCCTATACTGCTTGATCAGGCATATCTTGTTTATCTATAATTTCCTTCGACTCCTTTGTTGATTATTATCTTGTATCTAATAAGTACGGGACTGAGAAGTTGTTCTGGGTGGGAGTCTCCTCAACTGCCGACCCCTGCTCCCGTTCTCTTGAAGCTGACTTGTTTGTGCCTCATTCTTCTCCCATGTGCCATTGAAAAGCGGCATAGACTTTCTCTATATTGGGCAAGACAGGCTTGTCAAGGCGGAAAGTAAACAAGATTGCTTACCCTAAATCTGCAGGATGAATTTAAATTTTACTTTATTTTGGGGATTAGAGAAATCATCTCAGTTGATTTCTTTGATTAGCGATAGAGTGTTGATGTTGAAGCTCTTTTTAGGGTAGAATACCAAAGCATAATGTTGCATACATAAATAAGGCCTTTCAAATTTTATCAGTTCCAAAGAGTTGAGTGGGTCTGCGTGGTCTACAGATTAATCCACTCCATTGCCCTTAGAATTCCACTCAAGGACTCCAGTCGGTCCTTAACTCCCTGTCTAGTCTTCTCTTTCTGTCTCCCTGTTATGGTGCTTACGTGTTAGCCAACTTGAGCTTAATCAGCCTCAAATCCTGGATATTTGCTGGGCCCTGAGCACTTGTTCAGGCCTCACAGTGGGCCAGGAATACCTTTTCTCTCCATATTCACTTGTGAAAATTTCACTCTTCCTTCTGGGCCTGCTCAAATACCACCTCCTTAAGGAAACTCGCTTTCTTTCTGGCTACAGGGAGTAATTCCATCTTCCTATAGGTCCCTTGTAGAATTTTGAACCCATTTTATGGCAGGTATCAAATTCCTTACTTGCATTATCTGAAAACATAACCCATCAGTTATTAATGCTACAGTTCCCTGTGGGAGGGGTGTTTATTCCTTATGTTTCTGCCTCCTACAGGCTCCCTCATGCCAACTTATACACAGCAAATGTTTAGTAAGCATTCGCTGAATAAAGAAGTATATTAACCATCCCCATTCTTTGTTATGATTATGCTATGCCTAACAAGAAGAAGGTGTCTTAGAGTCTGCTAGGCCTGTACAGAGTGCTGTAAACTGGCTTAACACAGTCGAGAATTATCCTTTCACAGTTCTGGAGGCTAGAAGTCTGCAGTCAGGGTGTTGGCAGGACCACGCTTTCTCTAAGACCCTAACCAAAATCCTTCCTTGCCTCTTCCCTGGCTTCTGACGGTAGTTAGTCATCCTTAGCTTTCCTTGGCTTGCAGCTGCCTCAGTCTAATCCCCATGTCTGTCTTTGCGTGGTGTTTCCCTGTGTTTGTGTCTCTGTCCAAATTCTACTCCCTACTTTCCTTTTTTAAATTGAGATATAATTGACATGTGACATTGTATTAGTTTTAGGTGTACAATATAATGATTTGATATATATACACACACAGATCTATATATGTATGTATATGTGTATTTATATATATTTCAAAACAATTACCACAATAAATTTATTTATTTAAAGATTTTATTTATTTATTTAACGGAGATCACAAGTAGGCAGAGAGGCAGGCAGAGAGAGAGGGGGAAGCAGGCTCCCTGCTGAGCAGAGAGTCCAACGCGGGGCTCGATCCCAGGACCCTGGGATCATGACCTGAGCTGAAGGCAGAGGCTTTAACCCACTGAGCCACCCAGGTGTCCCTACCCCAATTAATTTAGACATCCATCACTATGCAGTTATAATTTCCCCTCTTTTTATAAGGAGGCTTGTAGGGCCCACCCTACTCCAGTATGACTGCAAGTTAGTGGATTACATATATATAATGACTCTATTTCCAAACAAGGTTATATTTATAGGCACTGGGGGGTAGAATTTCAACATAATTTTTGGGGGGACAAATTCAACCCTTAAACTAGAGAAATGAGAATTCTTATATAACTGGCTCTCAGGTTCTCCTCAAAGTCATAGCCAGATATGTTTGAATTACATCTGTATGTCTGGGCTTTAAAAAAAAAAAAAAAAGTTGTCTAGCTGAGCCTGGGAAGCAAATCTGGAGAAGGCCTGTGAACGTGGCACAGAGGACATCTCAATATACCTGTGGAGGGCACCTCCCTATTTATTTTAAAAGATAAGAATGATGGAATATCTTTTAGGAGACTACTCCATATTTCGGATGGGGTTCATGGTCAGTATGTGTGATTTCATGGTATTGACACCAAAATCTCCTTATAACTGACCAGGAGGTGCCATGGCTTTCTGCTCCAGTCCTGGGGGCAATAAGAAGCAAGATGAAGTGAAAACAAATCAGGGCTTGGCATAATCGTAATAGCTTTCAAAATTTATTGGGTGCCTCCTGTTTGCCAGGCATGTGGTCAAGTGTTCAATGTGAATGATCCTATTTAACCCGCTCTTCGACACCATGTGGTAGGAAATATTACTATTATATATATAATATTATAAACATTATTATCCTAACACACATGCGTATGTATATACCTGCATCAGGGGATGAACAAGATGTCTTGTCAGGGGATTTTATTTTCCTTTGGTTAAGGTCTTGTATTCATAGCTAATAATAGCACTCCCCGAATAGGCATGGTGTGCACGTTGCAATACTCATTCCTCTCCCTGATCTTGTGGACAGGAAAAGAGTGAAAAGCTAGCGCTGGAAGAAACTGCATATGAAGAAATCGAAAGGGATTTTCAGGATGTTCTCAGTGAACTTTCAGGAGACAAAAGTCTGGATAAATTTCGAATTGAATATGAGAAGCTTCATGCTGTCATGAAAAAGTCTTATGACAATGAAAAGCGTCTGATGGCCAAATGCAGAGAGCTAAATGCAGAGATTGTGGTTAATTCCGCGAAGGTCGCCACTGCCCTGAAGCTCTCCCAGGATGATCAGACCACCATTGCGTCCCTGAAGAAGGTTAGTGATCTTGTAGAAATGAGCTGAGGCTGAGCTGCCATAAATGCATCCTATATTTAAAACGTCTTTCTTTCCTTGTATTGGCAGCTCTGGGCTGGTAGTAAATGAGTTATTTAGTAAAAATTTACATGATTTATGTATTCATTAAGCCTAGGGAATAAAGTTCATTTTCAAAGGAAATAATTAGCCTGGGTGAATTTCATGATGCAAAAATAATATAGAACCTTACTGGCTTGGTTTCTAAGAAATACTGGGTTAGCAAAAAGAATTAGAGGTAAGTAAATGTAATATTAGGGAGCTCTGTATGTCTTGTTTGATATAAGTAGAGTAATTAGATATCTCATGGTGATAGCTTGTTAAGGATTTTTCTTTTTAAAGGGATGTTTTAATGTTTTTGCTTTTCTCACTGCTTTAGGAGAAATTACCTTGAGAATTCTTAGATAGTAATTTTTATGATCTTGCTTTCTCCTTGATCCTCATAATGGGAGACCAGGGATTCAATCTGGGGTATGTTGAGGAACTATGCCTCCACTTTACCCTTTATTTTTTTCACTCTCAAGTGCGTTGCATTATTTTGAGGGTAAAATGTAAATGTTCCTTGTTGATCTCAGGATGATAAAAGGTTAAGAGATTTTAATTTATAATTAAATCCCTGGTGATGAGAAATAACTCACGAACTTTTTAGTTAAGTCCCTTGATATCATACAATGAAACATCACCCAATTTAAATGAATTTCCAAGAACCAGTGCAAATTATGACATCTGTTTCCTTAGAAACGACCTTTTTAAAGTGCCATTTTCTCTCTATTGTCGTCGTAGCCTTCTTCTTCTTCTTCTTTAGAGATTGTATTCATTTATTTGACAGAGAGAAAGAGAGAGAGCAAGCACAAACAGGGGGAGAAGAAGCGGCAGAGGGAGAAACAAACTCCCCACTGAATAAGAAGCCTGCTGTGGGACTTGATCCCACAACCCTGAGATCATGACCTGAGCCAAAGGCAGACTTTGACCCTGAGATCATGACCTGAAACTAAGGCAGACTTTAACCTTCTGAGCCACCCAGGCACCCCTTATTTTCTTCTTTTTTGCTGAAAAACCAATAAGAGAAGACTTTAATTCATCTTATGATGAGAAAAAAACCCATTTTTAAATTGTAAATTAAAAAACTGGAAATGGGGGCGCCTGGGTGGCTCAGTGGGTTAAAGCCTCTGCCTTCGGCTCGGGTCATGATCCCAGGGTCCTGGGATGGAGCCCGCATCGCATGGGGCTTTCTGCTCAGCAGGGAGCCTGCTTCCTCCTCTCTCTCTCTCTGCCTGCCTCTTAGCCTACTTGTGATCTCTATCAAATAAATAAATAAAATCTTAAAAAAAACAACAACAACTGGTAATGGAAGTCATGAACAGATTAAAGTATAATTGGTGATTGATGGGGACAAAACTTTATATAATCATAGTTTCATTTAAATATCCTTCATTTGTTTTGCTGAAAATAGTACATATGGTTGCTAAAAAAAAATACCCCATAATTGTTTTGAATCACTAAATAATGTGAAGTTACCCAAGACTCCTCTCTCTCTCTAATGTGATAGCATGAATTTAGGGAAATCCTCTCTTCCACTCATTTTATGCTTTGTCAACATGAAAGTGGAATATTGTCACCTAGAGCTTATAGGTTCTTACCTGTATAAAGGATTCACATTCCATTGAACAAAATTTTGCAAGAAAATTGAGGGGCAGGGTAAAACTCAAGACTGTTGCAACATTTACTATACTTTGTTCGCTTATTTGAATGGCTACTATTCCCTTCTAAGTACTTATGTTAATATTCTACATTGCATTTCATAACAGTAAGAAGCCCCAAACTGCATGAGTTGTTTCCACTCCAGGCAGGGGCATTGTTTTTCCCCTGTAAGCATTTGAAGAGAAGGCCTGGGCGTGGGCTTGGGATGGGAATTACCAGGGCTGTTGTGTACAATTACGTGACAGTGAAGACCACCTTCCTCTGAATTATTCTAAGGCTGACGTTGCCATTCAGGACTGCTTACTTGGGACCTGAGATCAAAACAGGTTTTTTAAATTTGGAATCTACTAGGGGCTCCAAATTTAGGACTTGGATCCAGGGCCACTCCTATTTTTTTTTTTTCCTCCAAAAATATCTGGGCTTGGAAAGCACATAAAATTTCATTTTTTAAAAAGATTTTATTTATTTATTTGACATAGAGATCACAAGTAGGCAGAGAGGCAGGTGCGGGGATGGGTGGGGAAGTAGGCTCCCTGCTGAGCAGAGAGTCTGATGGGAGGCTCAATCCCAAGACCCTGGGATCATGACCTGAGCCGAAGGCAGACGCTTAACCCACTGAGCCTCCCAGGCATCCCTAAAATTTCATTTTTAATTTCATAAACCTATCTTAACATATTTATTAGAAATATCCTCCTAGTCATAGCAGTCCTTGTAGCATGTGAGCCAGGAGCCCTCCTAAACCTGCTGTTCCCTATTGACTAGTTAATGTTGAGCAATTCAGTAAGTCAATATCATAATGCATAATGTGTAATGTGGAACCCTCTTTTCCCATAAACGACTACTCTGTTGGAGTTGTTTTATTATTCTCTTTGCTCAGTGTATCTCGCATCTGGATCCTAGTTTGGTTTTTCCTGTGACCCATATAGGAAATTGAAAAGGCCTGGAAGATGGTGGACTCGGCCTATGACAAAGAGCAGAAGGCAAAGGACACGATCCTTGCCCTGAAAGAGGAAATAGTGAACCTCACCAAACTAGTGGAGCAGGGGTCTGGACTGTCCATGGACCAGGATAGCAAGTAGGTGATGGCTTCTTGATGGATGTTGAACTTGCTTTCATGGAGGCCCCCTTCTTCAGCAGCTGTCAGGGGGCTTGCAAAGTCACCTAGAATGTTCTTTGTGATACAAGAGTCTCCTCCTGTGGCGGTTTCCTGGAGATTGTTTTCCATCTAGGGCTTTTTTTGTTTGTTTTTATTGCTCCCTTTCTCCATACCCAAGAATCCTAATTTGTGGTTCCATTAAATTTCTGGCTATGCAGACTTAAGTACTACAATTTCAAAATCAGTAAATATTTTAGGTTTCTTTCTTTGGAACTTGTGTGGGATGGCTGCTTTTCTGCTCTGATTTCCAGCTTCTTCCCCAATCCCCCAACTCCTATGATTAGTCCCATCACCATCTTTCCTACTTAGGTTCTAGGCCATGCCTTTATTCCTTAAAGCTTCACCTTGTTGATTCTGTCTTCTAAGCATCACTTCTGTCTTTCCCTGCTCCCTAGCAGCAATGCTAATGCCTTGCTTTGGGCCCCATTCTCTGCTGGATTTGGTGATGGACGGCTCAGTGGTCTCCCTGCCTGTAAGGAGACATCTCCCCGCTCTGCACCATTTTCCACATATCAGATTTAGGCTGCTGAAACATGTACCTGTGTGCTTCTACTTCCAGCACATGTTCCAGACACCTTTAATATCTTCCTGTTCCCAAAGGATGCAGTCCAGTCTTGAACATGTCTTTCAGGGCCCTGCATAGATCTGCCCGTCAGACTTTCCAGAGTCCTGTCCAGAAACACCATGCTTGCTTATGGCTCCACACCTTGACCATGGTGTTTTCTATGCCACAAATGCTTTTGCTTCCTTTTGCCACACCACAAACAACCATGCACCCTTCAAGACCTACCTCAAACACCATCTTAATTTCATCACTCTCAGCATCTCTGTTTCAACCTTCTTCCCACTCCCAGAACCAATGACTAACCACGAGAGTCACTGTGTTCTCTGTTGCCATAGAACCCAACCAACATCTATCTCAAGTATGGCACTGATCACATTGTATTGAAATTATTCATTGATATGCTTCATTACCCATTAGGCTGTGAAGTCCTTGAAGGAAGATGCCTTTACCTTCCCTTTAGGAGGCTAATACTGTGCAGGGCATGCAAAACCTTGCATTAATTCATGAGTCAGGGATGAGCACACACACCTCCTTAGCCATATTTAGCCATATCTTACTGATGTCTAGGTTTCTCATGCTTTCTAGGTGCATTTATCCAATGTTGAGGGATGGTTCTAAGTGGAGGCATTGGGGGAGGGGAGAGGAAAAACTAACAGAAGAGGCAGTGTCCATAATAATGGGCTCTGTTTACTCATTAAAGAAGTCAAGCATTATCAGAGCAACTACTGAAGAGCAGTGTGAGGGAACTGATCAATTAGGGGGAGGTTTTTTTTTTTAAGATTATTTGTTTATTTATTTATTTGAGAGAGACAGAGAGAGAGAGAGAGAAGGCACAAATGGGCAGAGGGGCAGAAGGAGAGGCAGAGGAAGAAGTAGATTCCCCACAGGTGTGGAGCCTGATGCAGGGCTCTATCCTACCACTCCAAGATCATGGTCTGAGCCGAAGTCAGATGCTTAACTGATGGAGCTACCCAGACACCCCAGTTAGAGGGGGTATTAATGAGAATTGGAACACGATGAGGAGGAGAACTGAAGAAACTATCTAGGCTAGAATTTCATCTTCAACAGTGCGCTTAGGTGTAGCTGTCTTCATAGTAACCTTGGAATTCAAGGTTTTGTTTCTGGAGAAGAAGCTGAATGCAGTCTTGAAGCCTTCTTCTTCTTCTTCTTCTTTTTTTTTTTAAAGATTTTATTTTTTTATTTGACAGATAGAGATCACGAGTAGGCAGAGAGGCAGGCAGAGAGAGAGAGAGGAGGAAGCAGATTCCCCGGAGAGCAGAGAGCCCGATGTGGGCCTACATCCCAGGATCCTGAGATCATGACCTGAGCCGAAGGCAGAGGCTTAACCCACTGAGCCACCCAGACGCCCCAGTCTTGAAGGCTTCTCATTAAATAGTTACATTAATCAAAGTTATTGGTAAATAAACATTGTCTTATTACTGTCCTTCCAACAGTCATTTGATGGCTATCAGTGAGAAGTGCCTCAAGTTCAAGTTCTCTGCTTTCTTGGCTCTCACATAGCTGCCTTGCTCTAGACCTTAATTCCGCTGCACAGGTCAGATCAGACATAGTCTTTCTACTTTCAAAACACTAATTCTGCAGGAAGTCATGCCAAATCATACGTAATGATTTTTGAGATGTGGAAGTAACTGGTTTAGAGTTCAAATCAACAAATATGATCATATACTCGCTAAAAACTGGCATCATGAATGATTTTCCAAATTTTGTTCTTGGGAACATTTTATCTGGGTTGCATCCCTTTGGAAGAAACTAATCTCTGTGGGTGAATGGATAGAAAACTGGCAGTGTGTATTATTTGTTTATGTTTATGATTCATTTTAGACTTTATGGCTGTGATCATAGCCCTCCACTGATATATTAACCAAATAATGTCTTAAATTAATACCTCCTTAGGGTCAATTACAAGAATTGATAATAGCAATGTAGTCTTGCTTTTCAGAGATAACCAGTTACCAGTGTCAATCGATTTTTCTGGACTTCTATAAAAATGCCTATAAAACACATACACACACATATACACAGACACTATAATTATTTAAAGATCAGAAGAGGATCATATTATATATATTATTATTGGAACTTCTTTTTCAGTTAACAACTCACAAGCAGCTACCATGTTGATGGTCAGGGCATAAAGATCGTTCTCTTTCACACCCGAATAGTGTTAGTCCTTGACCTGGAGTCTTGCCTGTGAATACAAGCTCAGAAGGTGATAAGGAAGACTCCTGAGTAGGATGGCCTTTTAGTCTGACTCCTGTGTTCTTCTTTTTTTAGTATCCGAGATTTACTGAAGTTCAAAGAAGAAGTGACCAAGGAGCGAGACCAGCTCTTGTCAGAAGTGGTGAAATTACGAGAGTCCTTAGCTCAGACCACTGAACTGCAACAGGAAACAGAGCGAAGCAGAGAAGAGGCGGAGCAGACCATCAGTCAGGTATGCTCTGCTGTGGAGGGCAAGAGGAAAGACCATTACCTTCCAGAAGTCTTTCCCATCTTGCTCCTCTGTTAGATCTACCCCCTGGTATCCAAACGAAGCATCCACAGTTCTGCTTGTTTTCTCTGGTTTGTTTTTGCAAGAGCAGTTTGATGTGTACATTTCTTCTCAACATTCTGTGTCTGAGAAGTCACTAAGACAGGGCACTGCTTACAATTTTGGTCTAAGAAGGTGTCCCTGGTAAAGGCCAAGATGTCCTGCATTTAGGAATGATGGAAGTAGTCTCCTTAGCTCTTCTCCTTTGTAAGGACCCTTTCTGAACCCTTTTATGTAAGTCCAGAAGTCAAATAGATGATTCACATGTGCAATCTCCAGGACAAAAACATGAGACTCCTTTGAGCACGAGATGACAGAAAGATTTTTCAGAGATTTTGGCCATCATGATAAAACTATAATGCTTTGTTTAGTAATATCCAGGACTCATGTGAGACATAATTTCATATTTGGGGTAGCTAGTGACATTTTATATCCTGTTGGTAGAGAATTGGATGAATTCTTTCCATGCTTAACTTCTCTAGAATTCTGGGCTTCCATATTTAATTGGATTTTATACCATTCTTTGTGGATTCATTCCCACAATTTGGGTGGATATTTGGTGTTAAGGCTCTGAAAAACAATACAGAATATTCTTACAAAGTTTAAACACTGGGGTTCAAAGATGACTTCCTGCAGGGGAAAGGCTACTACAAGGTGACTGTCCTGAAGATATAAGATTTGAGAAAGGGAGAAGTCCTGGCTGGTTGAGATGTGTCCTGGCGTGGGCTTCATCTCTTTCCTCCCTACCCTTCTGCACCCCTAGTTCCAGCAAGAAATCCAGCAACGTCAGAATGAGGCTTCACGGGAATCTCGGAAGAAGGAAAAACTAGAGAAGGAGCTCAGGCAGGTCCAGATGGACATGGACACCAGGCAGACGGAAATTAAGGCCCTCCAGCAGTACGTGCAGAAGAGCAAGGAGGAGCTTCAGAAGCTGGAGCAGCAGCTGAAGGAGCAGAAGGTGTGCTGGGTGTGGGCTGCACTGCGGTCCCCACAAAAACAAGGAGGGTGCCTTTGGAGCTCTTTGAATTTTCTTTGGAAAGCAGCAAACTCTCTTCACGAGAGATGTGGGTAACACAACGCTTAGCTTTGCCTTGCTCTTTGGACAATTCAGATAAGTAGACATGACCTCCTTTTCTTTTCTTTTTTATTTTTCAGCTCCAACATGTTAATTTCTTCTGAACTTTCTATTGATGTATATAATATACACATAGGAAAGCATGTAAGTCACAATTACATGCACACACATGTTCTCTCTCTCTCCCTGTCCCACTCCATCTAAAATAAATACATAAATCTAAATAAAACAAATACAAAATACAGCTGGATGAACTTTCTCCACTTCAACACATCTTGGTCACCTGCACCCAGCCCAAAA
Source organism: Mellivora capensis (assembly GCA_004024625.1). NCBI lineage: Eukaryota > Metazoa > Chordata > Mammalia > Carnivora > Mustelidae > Mellivora > Mellivora capensis. The sequence continues at coordinate 26,240 of PISX010017387.1, forward strand.
AGCACTACCCCAGGTATCCCCTTGTGTCCCCTACCAGTCGTTCTCTTTCCCAGAATTCACCTCTGTTCTGAATTCTTAGCTGTTTAGTTTTGTCTGTTTTTGTGCTTTACAAAAATGCAGTCATAAATGGTGTATTCTTTTGTGTTTAATGTCTTTGGCTCAATATATTGTTTACGGGATTCATTTATGTTGCCACCTAGTGATAGAGGGACACTGTCCTTCTGGTAGCCACTAGCTACATGTTTAAGTTATTTAAAATTAAATACAATGAAAACCTTAAGTCCTCAGTTGCTCTAGTACCATTTCAGGTGCTCACTAGATCAAGGGCTGGTAGATAGCCTATCAGACAGCACAGCTGGAGAACATTCATTATCATGCAGAAAGGTCTATTGGACGGAGCTCAATAGGCCAGTCGCACTCATGGTATTAATTGTGTGACCATTACATGATTTATTTTTAAGAGGCTTATTTTTAAATCTCAAGTTTAGGAAGCCATATTCAATCTTTATGCATTTTAAATATGGTACTATTTTTAACATTTCCCCTATAATAGCAGTTTAAGGTAACTCAAATAGTTTTAATTCTGGTCTGTCTTTTTTCTTTTTTTTTTTTTTTAAGATGTATTTATTTTAGAGATAGAATGGACAGGGAGAGAGAGAGAGAACATATGTGTGCAAGTGGGGGAGGGGAGTAGGGAGAGGGAGAGAAGCAGGCTCCCTGCTGAGCCCAGAGCCCTAGGCTGCCAAGCCTGAGGTGGGGCTTGATCCCACAGCTCTGAGATCATGACCTGAGCCGAAATTGAGAGATGCCCAGCCGACTGAACCAAGCAGGCCCCCTTCTTCTCTCATTTCTTAAAGAAGCAATTCATGTAATTGAGAAAAGTCATTCCTTGAAAATATTTTCTCTTAGGAAGGTTCCAAAGAATTGCCAAGTCATACAGCATTTTGCCACTTAAAAAATAGATATTAGAACACATTTCTTTTTCAATTGCCTCATTAATTTTGCATAAAGCCAGACATCAGATAGGCACTTTATAACATGCCAGTATCCACCAGAAAAACGTGAGACATCGTGGAGCATGGGGTATGAGAGGTTTTTTAATATTATGATCAAACTACAGTGCTTTGTTTAACAATATCCAGGGCTCATGTAAAAGACAATGTCTTTTTGGCATAGCTGGCTATATTTTATTTAGTCCCTATTGATGGGAAATTGGATGGATTCTTCCCATGTTAAACTTTTGCTTACATCAGGTTATATTTTGGAATAATTGTCTAAACTATCTTCTCTCTTTTCCCTTCAGCGCATTTGCTATCCCTCTGTCCTCTCACTAGTCTGCCAATAAATAAGATTCCCCCTACCCCGAACATATTCCTTTTTTTAAATAAAACTGTGTCTGTTCAGGATAGTCAAGGTAGGGAAGAGGAAACCTGACTGACCCTGAAGTCAGGCAGACAGAAATCATGGCACTGCTCTTCCGTGGTTTTGACTGCAGTTGGATTTAAGGGGAGTTGTCTCTGTGTTGGTGTCCGTGAATTTCTGCTCATGGAAATGTGGTAGGCATGTTAATGCAGGATTTGCTTCTGAAGATGTAGCATCCCAGCCCCACAGCTGATAAAACCCTTTTGAATCTCTAGCTCATTTGCAATGATTATAGCAATTGTTGCGTATGTGAAGCTTGCCAAATGGCAAACAGGCATTAAAATATTTATCCGCCACCTGTGAACAAGACTTCCCAAGGCTCTCCGGAAAAAAAATTATGCTCTCTGTGTTATTCATTAGAAGGCTTCGTTTTCCTCAGCCATCTAATGTTCGTCATATTTGAGTGCATTAGTGCTTTCAGCAGAGATAAAGAACAATTTCTACAAAGACAAAGAAAGTGTGCTTGCTGTGACTGTCCCAGGAGGTTGGTGGGGGCCTCCTGTGTGCATATGCAGATATTGTAATCAGATTAAAAAGCATTAACCAGCTCGTTCTGCGCCTTTCAGATATTGAACGAAAGAGCCGCAAAGGAACTGGAGCAGTTTCAGATGAGAAATTCTAAACTTCAGCAAGAGAATGAACAACACAGTTTGGTTTGTGAGCAGCTATCCCAGGAAAACCAACAGAAGTCTTTGGAGCTCAAAGTAAACACCAAGTGACCTATCTGTTCCCCAGCACGCCCTCCTTCATTCCCTGTTAATATAGGTTTGCCTTTGTGGCTGGAGCCCTTGGTTAGGTAACCTGTACTAGCCTCAATTTGTCAGAGCAGGCACAAGCTTTTGGTGGTGGCTTTCCACCTGGAAGGAGATACTTTGATGACTTCCGTTCTTCTAAGACCACAAACCTGAATATTGATCATATAATTATGCAAATGTTTTCGAAAATGAGCTCAGATGCTCATCTCTGTAACTTAACCTTGGAAGTAACTAGTTGCCCTCAGCTAGAAACCGTTTATGTGGGTGAGTAGCAAGGAGGTCAGATTACATTTTACCATTTGTCCAGAGAAGGTGGAATGGGAGCTGTCGGGAATGGATTGGCACTACTGTGTATCTCCTTCCAGGATTGTGGAACCATGATTCTTACTTTTGTCCTGCAAATTTCAAGACAGTCTCCATTCTTCTCCCAGGACTCAATGAAGACTGCTTGTAAATTATGTTAGATAACAGTTTTTTCTTGGGTACATATTATATACTTATAAGTGTAATACAGCAGGTTTATGTTTATCATTGATTCTGAAAAAAATCCATAAAGCCTCTGGTTATGTTTAGGATACTAGGCACAAAGTGAGTGACCAATCAAGAATGATACATGGATTTGATCAGTGAATCATAACAATTTTTGCATCACAGGCCCCTTTGACAGTCTGATGACAGCATGCACACGCACACATACATGCACACACACTTATGCACACATCTTGCATCTTGTTTTGAATGCTGTCTCAGGTTTCCAGGATTTTTCTGAATTCTAACCACAGGGTCTGGATTAATAACTACTGAGAACATTCTAACGTTCTAATTGGAAAGGGCCTTAGTTCAGCTAATTTAGACCATGTAAATCTGAGACAGAGGAGCATTTAAAGCAGTCCAGAATGGTTTGACTTGAAACCATTCTTTATGAGGAAGCTGTAAATTGAAGCAGAAATGAAATGGCTACTTAAGGAAAAATAATATATTAGCCCCTAAGGTGAAATTAAAGTAAAAATACTTATGCCATTAATTCTCTTCTTTGATAACAAGAATGGGGCACCTTGAAAGATGGAGTATTGTTGTTATCAGATTCTGAACATACAGAATTGTATTTCCAGCAAGAATCCAAGAATAACATGCCCAGCTCAGTGCAGTTTCTTTCTTGTCAAGAGCTGGGGATAATTGCTAATGTTTATTTGAGTAAGAATCACTGGTTGCTTTTCTGGTAATTTCTAAGAATGGCAAATTTTAAAAAATGAACTTAAATTTAAAGAAGTCACAAAACTCAACATCCATTGACAAAAATCTGGTGCTTTCTTTTGCTAGAATTATTATTTTGGTACTTTTCGCCGTTATGTAGACTTGCCTCTTTGTGTTGCCCTGTCCATGTATCTCTATGTACACTCACAGACCCACATCTGTTGAGGAGGGAGGCCCCTTCCACTAGTGTATGTTCTTGTCCTACACAGGCCACGTGGGTTCACAAGAGTATTTGAATACGTTATAACATGTTAATAATCTTCTGAGAGAGATCACTCTGTGAGTCCATAAAAATTGTCCATCAAATACAGCATTTGTACACAAAATTCACACCTTTATGATACATACGACTCAGCATTCTTATCCTGTTGGATTCAACAACTCAGTGGTGCCTTGAGACATCAGGTCTGATCAGTCTTTTCATTATTTTTTCGCTTACATAGCCACATGTTTTATTCAGAGGATAGTTTTTCAATTTCTCTCAAGACCAAACAGTGTGTGTTTTTGTTTAACCCGTAGAGCAACCTTACACCGATACAGGAACAATTTCCTTTTATTAGTTCTGAAATTACCATCATGAAGTCACTGGTCCTTTATTTACTGAGTGTCCCCTGTTAAGGCTGTCTCATTAATTACAGGCCAAAGAGGAAGAAGTCCATCAGATGCGGCTTGACATTGGGAAGCTCAACAAAATCAGAGAACAAATCCATAAGAAACTGCACCAGATTGAAGATCAAAAGTTAGAAGTGGAACAGAACAGGGAAACTCTAAAAAACCAGATCTTGGGGTTAGAGAGAGGTAAACCAAGAACCATTTTGCACTTTGTTTTATTCCTTTGTAAGCATTCATTGATGGCTGATGGCATTTGCTAACCCAGGGCTCTATGTGTACAAACACAAACCATGCCAAATATAATCAGTAAAACAGCTTTCCAGCTGGTGAGCAGCCAATATGCTGGGGACATCATTTTGAATATCTTTAACTTTTTTACCTTAAAAAATTCTTCAACAGACTATATTGGCACAATGTAAATCCAGCCAAAAGTATTGCTCTGTACTTGTTACTGGAATAAATAACATCTGTACTCTTAGTTCTTGGTTCTGCATGACCTCCTGCTTTAGCCCCTTTTCTCATGGAAGATAGGGGATAGATTAAAACGAATGTCCCCCACTAGCAATATTTGGGACAATATTGTACCAAGAATCTAAAAGGCTCCTAACTTATTTTCTCTGTTAGTACTTTACCACGTGGTGAACACTTGTTTTACCTGCTATCACATTTCCCTGTGCATGAAAAATTTAAGTGCCATGGAAGGCCATTATAGCTCAGAAAAATCATTAAGGATACAAACTATAGGGTCACATCTACCTGGGTTCGGATCCCGCCTTCATTGTATTTACTCTTGGGGAATGAGATGGACTAATACCCATGAAGCACTTGGGGATAGTACTTAACACATTGTAAGTGCTTACTAACTGGCATCAGTTATTCTCCAGGTATATTACTATTTATATAAGTAGTAAGATAAGATGCCATCTCATTCTGAAAAAGAATAGAATTGAAAATAGGATTTACTAGTCGAATTTGTTGTAGGAGAAACTGCTCCAGACTTGAAGACAGGGAATCTGGGTTTGAATTTAACTACCCCAGAGTATGTGAGGCAGGAGCACGTCATTGAACTTATGTGGGCTACCGTGAGTTGTAGGTCACCAGGTGAGGCAACATAGATCAGAACATAAACACATACACTGCTTCACTAAAAGTTAGGTAAAACCTAGATCTCTAGGTAAGGTTTTTCAGAAATCCACTTGATCCTAAACAACATGTGTTTGAAGTGTGTGGGTCCACTTATATGTGGATTTTTAAAAATAAATACAGTACAATATAAATGTATTTTCTTTATTTTCTTAATGCCATTTTCTTTTCTCTAGCTTACTTTATTGTAAGAATATAGCATGAAATACGTATAACATACAGAAGATGTGTTAATTGACTGTTTCTGTTATCAGGAAGGCTTCTGGTCAGCAGTAGGCTATTGGTAGTTAAGTTTTGGGGGAGTCAGAGTTTTATGTGGATTTCAGCTTCATAGGGGATGGGCATCTCTAACTCCCGTGTTGTTCAACAGTCAATTGTATTTGTTATGTAAGACTTTGAAAAGTACAAATATTTTTCCTTCTAAGACATCAGGAAATAATCTTTTATGGAGGTACAGTTGTGGCTTATCCTGACAATTTGTCCATTCATTCCCTCAATAGATTGGGTGCCTACTATGTGCAAGCAGTAAGGTTGGCGTTAGGTACGTGGAGGTCTCTACCCTCAGAATGCTGGTGGTCTTGCATGAAGTTTACAATCTAATGTCTTCAGTGACAGGAAGAGAAATGGAATTACTAGATCATATTTTGTAACTGGTTTAGTGACTTACAGTGTTGGACCCAATCTTTCATCCTTAAATCATGTTCACAGAAATCATCATGCTTTCTCCTCTGGTTTTTTATAGATCTTGTTAACATTATTATTTCTTCTTAGGGAACTCTTCCTTTTAATGTGCCTGATCAAATAGTGGCATTTCAGCCCTTACATCTCCCAGTTCCTGAGCTCAGTCTAGTCCAAAGCTGAGGGAGGGGTTTTGGGAGCTTGAGGCCTGGAAAGCCTCTATTTATGGGAGGACCCTGACCCCCAGCCCTTTCTTCTCCAAACCAGTCCAGAGGATTCCTTCCATTGACTGTCACTCTTAAGAGTTTAACTAGTTTTAAAGATTTAGGGTAAACTTTCCTTGGACAAAATAGTTAGGAGCATGAGTCCTCCATGTGTTATGATTTTCTGTCACAAAACCCAAGAAACTAACTGATAAACTGCTGGAACTAATGAGAGTTCACTGGGGTGGCAGGTTATAAAATAAAGATATACATATCTTCTGTACTTCCTTTTGTACAAAGAACCAGTTAGAATATATGATGGAAAAACCCCTTTTCACAATAGCAACTAAAGTAATAAAATATCTATAAATAAAGTTACCGGGATACCTGCAAGACATGTATATAAAACATGCTAGAGAATTCTATTGAGGGGTATAAAGGAAGACTTGAAAAATGGAGAGATACACAGAGTTCCTGGATGAGAAAGCACAATATGATAAAGATATAAATCTACCTAAATTAATCTGTACATTTAATATTTCCAATAAAAATTTCAGTAAGTTATATTGTTGGGACTTGAAAACTAATTCCAGATTTCCTCCAGAAGAATAAACAGGTGACAGTAGCCATAAAATTCTGGAAAAGAGGAGTGATAAGGGAGCATTTGCCTCTCTAGGCATTTAATATTATAAAACTTTAGTAATCAAAGACTGTGGTGAAAATGCTTGATAAACAGATCAATGGAAGAGATTGGAACAGCCACAAAAAGACCCAAGTTTATCATCAAGATAAAGGTGTTTCATACCAGTGTGCAGTATGGATTCTTAAGATGGTAGTATGACAATAAGTTACTTTTTGGGAAAAAAAAGCTAATACCTATGATGTGGAAACCAGAAAGCCAAGATAGACAAGATTTAATGAAATAAAAGCTGAGGTGTTTTTTTTTAAAATATATCAAAGTTTCTCCATATAAAGACAAATTGATGAAAACATTGCCAAAGAGCTAGTATGTTTGTTATATATAAAGAGTTCTTACAAATCCACAAAGAGGAAAACAATTTGTGAGAAAAATGGGCATAGGGAAAGTGTGGGCAATTTTAAAAACAGAAATACAAATAAATGGTCATTAAACATGAAAAAGTAGTAACATTACTATTCATCAAAGAAATGTAAATTAAATACAGACATACGGTTTTATTAATCTATTGGATTGTCAAAGAGATCGAAGAGCATGATAATACCCAGTGGTGATTTGGGTGTGGATTTAAACTGCTATTAGTTTTCTGGAAAGAAACTTGGCAGTAGGAGAGAAATGCCTTTTTTTTTTTTTTTTTTAATCGTCTTCGATCCAGGACTTTCTCTTCTAGAGTAACAAATGAACAAGAACTTTCACAGAATTATGGCTTATAATTGCAAATAAATAAGTAAAATGGAAGCAATTTAAGTGTTAAGGTGGGGGATTGGCTAAATAAATTATGCATTTTCGTATAGTGAAATATCATGGGGCCATTAAAATTCTGTTGTAGATGCACATTTATAATATAGAGAGGCATTTATTTTATGTTAGTTAATTATAAAAGCAAGCTAAAAAATAGTATGTGTCATATAATTCACTTTTGGTATATATATATATATATATATATGAATGTGTGTATATCTGTATTTTTATGTACACACATATTTGCACAGGAAAAAGTCTGGAAAGACATATAAAAATCCTAAGTAGATTCTGGTTGACTTGAAATTTTTTCCCTTTTGCTTATTTGGATGTCTCATTTGTTTCTGTATTCATAATTACTTGTATAATTAAAAAGATTTAAAAAGAGCAAGGACTTTTGGAGTCAGAGAAACCATGCTCCCAGCCTCAGCCCTTCTTGGTTGCAGATGGGTAGCATGTGTCTTAACCCCACTGAGACTCAGTTTCCATGCGTTCAGTGGGACAGGAGACCTCCTGAACTGAGTTATAATGAAGATCATGGAACACTCAATAAACAGGAATTTTATAGCTGCAGATAAACCTGTAAAGCAGTTTCTCTATTGCATTGGCTTTGGCCTTGGCAGATTCTTTCCTGGGTCGGCTCCATATTTCTTCTTCTTCTCCTTGGTTTTTTAGAGGTGGAGGCTTCAAAGAAACAAGCAGAACTTGATAAGAAAGCAATGGATGAGCTTCTGAGGGAAAGGGACATATTAAATAAGGTAAGTGTGTTCGCATAGCACTGCTAAATAAATGTCCTTCTTTAATGCTATGGTATCTGCCTCTAACCGGTTGTGCAGGGGAAAGAAAACTCTGAAGCGAACAAAAGTAGATTAGAAATAAATAATCGTGCTCCATTTTCTTTCAAGCTGCCAGGCACAGTCCACCATTTGTGGGCTGAGAACTGAAACTGCATTAACTGTATTTTTACAGTTAACTGGAACATTAACTGTATTTTTAAGCAGTGAGCACAAAGGGATGTGGGGGGAATTATCATATAAACGAGCAGGGGATTTAAGAGTGTTTTGTGGATTTTTACTTTATTGCTGGTGTATTATTTGGCATCCTAAGCAGTTGATCAAAATTGTTGAATTTAATATCTATAATCTGCAACTTTGGCTAATCCAGAAGATACAAGTGAGCGCTGATACAATATTACCTTCGAGGAATTTGGTGTAAGAAAGGCTAGTTGATGCCATAAACCTTTCCTCCATCTTTTAGGGACTTTTGTAGGTTTTTATTTTTGTTTTCAGCTCTTACATCTCCTAGTTCCCGAGCTCAGTTTGGTCCAAAGCTGAGGGAGGGGTTGCAGGAGCTTGAAGCCTGGAAGGCCTCTATTTATGGGAGGACCATGACCCCCACCCCTTTCTTCTCCAAACCAGTCCAGAGGATTCCTTCCATTGACTGTCACTCTTAGAGTTTAACTTGTTCCAATAATTTAGGGTAAACTTTCCTGCTCAGGAATTTCCTCCAGGGAGGAAAAAATCAAAAGGCCAGATGGAGAGTGAGAAGGCTCCTTCCAGAACAGCATATGGCTTTTCGCCAAGACAGTTACCTCATCAAGTAGGAAATAGCCTATATTTTTTTACTCCAACTTTCATTATTTCTTTAGGTTTCGCAGAATTGAACAAATATTGACAAAAATAGACCACTCTGGAAGCTTGAAGAAGACTATTTAAGGATCCTGGGAAATAATAGGAGATTACCTATCTTTACATGCTGAGCGCGCCTTAGAAAATCATTGTTTTTTTGCATAGTCCTGAAAACTATTTCTTTATTTAATAAATTTGCACATGCAAACAATGCTGTTGGATTCAGAATTTTAAATGTATTTTTAAGACATGCATTTAACCTCTTTATATTTTATGAATATTGGTGGCCAACCAATAGATTTTCTGTCATAATAGGACATGTAGTACAACATTAACTTCACTTTTATTTGTTTGATTTGACTAACATCAGTTCCTCTTCCAAAACAGGGTATAGTTTTTTCTTTTCTGGCTAGTGTGCCTCCTTTCTTAGTGCTTTGCCCAGCCAGCATCTGACCCTCTGCAGGTATGCAACCCACCATCACTAATAATATAGTCTTGCCCCACTGACTTGAAATACCCCATACCCCCTTCATTAAATGAATAGTGACATGGTTTTGACAGGCAGCAATGCTAATATATTTTCATTCTTTCAGTGTTATGTTAAAATGGCTTTGTCTTTTATAGAGTGGATGTTGAATTCAATACTTGAAAATCAAGTTGACCTTTTCTATTTTCTGCCTCATCACCCATCTGAGGTATAATGTGTTTATATTCCAGTGGTTTTCAGACCTGGGTATGGTCTGTGTTGCTTAGAGATTTGGGAAGGGACAACAAGGACCCTTGTGGTACCCAAGGATACATCTGGGCCTCGGGAACTGATAGTAAGCTGACCTGACATTCTTGGGATATACAGAAAGCCTTCTCTCACTACCACTGGATTTCCTGCTGAGTTTTTGCTTTCGTTCTTCTCTTTTGGGGAAGAATGCCTCCCTGTTTCCTGGTCTGTTTGGCAAAAAAAGATGACTATCATCACCAGCTCCCAAGTTTACGTCCTCTATTGAGTTGCAGAAAACTAAAGGCCCTATTTCAAAAGTCGCAGGTCCATTCACCTGTGGCCAGAGAACTGAACTCTCCTGCATGAGCTTGGCTGCCAGAGCAGCACTACTCTATGGATTCCTTGTTTTCAGGGCACAGCCTGGCTTCTTGGGCAGCCAAACTTGGAATTTCCATTGCAGCAGCAGAAATCACTCATGCAGCACTAAAAAAAAATGTTGGCACTTGGGTCCCCTTCCGACTCAGTGGAATCAGAATCTCTAGAGTTGGGGCACAGGCATCTGCATTCTTTAAGAAACTGGGCTAGTTGGTGTGTTATTATGGTAAAATAAACATAAGACAGAATTTACCCTGAGTGACCATGAGTACATTGATGGTGTCATGTAACCGTCACTGCACTTAGCTGCAGAACACTTCATTCCAGAAGGAACCCGTATACCTGTAAAGCAGTTATTCCCCCCCATGTCCCACTTCCCCCACCCCTAAGGACCACGAATCTGCCTTCTTCCTCTGTGGATCTGACTATATTGAATATTTATAGAACTGGAATCCCATTATACATGAACCTTTTATGTATGGCCTCTTCCACTCAGAATAATGTTTCCAGGCTTCAGCCATGCTGTACCCTGTATCAGGACTTCATTCCTTTTTGTGGCTGATGAACGTTCGCCTGTGTGGATATACCACATTTTGACGACCTATTTATCAGCTGATGGACATTTGGGTTGTTTGCCTGTTTTGGCTATTGTGACTGGTGCTGTTGTGAATATTCATATACTGATTCTTGTTTGATCACCTGTTTCCAGTGCTTCTGGGTTAGGTACCCTGGAGTGAGATTTTGGATCATATGTTAATTCTAGATAGTTGCATTTTTAACGAATTGGTTTTATTTTACTTTGTAGTCAAAGCCCTGTTAGGTGAGTAGGTTCAGTTGTTCTAGGATCCCAGGAACAAGACTAGAGCTGGGATGGAGGTTATCTTTGGGGTCAGCTGGACCTGGACTCAAATCCTGGCTCTGCCACTGCCCTGTTGATTGAACTTGTAAGTAAGCACCTTAACTTCTGAGTATCAGTTTCCCACCCTTAAAATGGGAGCAAGATAGTGCTCACTTCCTTGAGATGTTGTGGTCACTTAGTGTACCTATGCCTTTGTTTGCCTTGTGCAAAATTAACAGACTAAACTCTACATAAGCTGTAGAGAATATGATTATCTTTATTTATCCAAAAAACAATGTGTCTAATTATTTTAGGGATGAAACGGGGTAGATTTATCCAGAAATCCCCACACGTTTTGAGTAACACGACTGCTCTGTTGTTCTTATTTTTAGAATATGCTTAAGGCGGTCAGTGCGACCCAGAAGCAGATAGACCTGGTAAAGCTCCATGAGCAAGCCAAGAGGAACCTGGAGGAAGAAATCCAGAACTACAAAGATGAGGCTCAGAAGCAGAGAAAGATAATTTTTCAGCTGGAAAAGGAGCGAGATCGGTACATCAATGAAGCCAGTGACCTTACCCAAAAGGTAAGATCACTCCTTGATGATGTGAGTGGAGCATAAGCACATCCTCCTGAAGGTCACACACTGTAGCAAAGAGGAGTGGTTCAGATCTGAGCTGGTGGTTTGCATGAGAATTTAAGAGGAACAATGTTGATGGAAGAAAAGCTGTCCTGGGGCTGATCTGGGTCAGACTATGAAACAGACAAGGTCAATGCTTTGAGGGTTTCCATTTCCCCTTTGAGGCCCCTCTGCTGTTGCCCTGCTATGCAATTTCCCTGTGTTGGATGCTTGGGTTTGGGGTGGTAGGGTACTGTCAGCGTCCCCGTCTCTGTACCCTTTGTTCTCACCCCCTACATCTATCCCTGAAACCCTTGACCTTTCAGACTGAGGATTCCAACTACTTGTTAGGAGAAAGGCATCTAATTAAATGACCTCAAATTAAGACGTGAGGGACTCCTGGCATCAGGTAAATGTTCACACATTCTAAGGGCATTTTTATTTCCCAACTGTTGGGAACCTGAAACCTCACCAGTGGTAGAAATTCACACATTGAGTAGCTAAGCCCCAGATCTCTACTTCCTGTAAACTGCGGAGAAGGGAGAGTGCTCATGGCAGCGTCTTGAAAATGACTTCAGGGATTTCAGATCTGCTTTAACCCATTGTGTTAGCACATTGCCACATTCAGCATGAGTGGTTAGACTCTACTGCCTTCAGTGTATTCCCAGATGGTGGAGAACAGGGGGTTTCATGGTGTCAGGAGGCAGTGTTGGGGAATGAAGGAAAGTTTTAAGTATGAGGCTAAGAAGAGGGTTTGGGAAACATTTAAAGAAGAATTAATTCCTATTCTCCTGAAACCTTTCCAAAAAATAGAAATGGAAGGAAAACTTCCAAACTCATTTTATGAGGCCAGCATCACCTTGATCCCCAAACCAGACAAGAATCCCATCAAAACACAGAATTACAGACCAGACCAATATCCTTGATGAACACAGATGCAAAAATTCTCACCAAAATACTAGCCAATAGGATCCAACAGTACGTTAAAAGGATTATTCACCATGACCAAGTGGGATTTATTCCAGGGCTGCAAGGTTGGTTCAACATCCACAAATCAATCAATGTGATACAATACATTAATAAAAGAAAGAACAAGAACCATATATACTCTGAATAGATGCTGAAAAAGCATTTGACAAAGTGCAGCATCCCTTCCTGATCAAAACTCTTCAAAGTGTAGGGATAGAGGGCACATACCTCAATATTATCAAAGCCATACCGCAAATATCATTCTCAATGGAGAAAAACTGAAAGCTTTTCTGCTAAGGTCAGGAACACAGCAGGGATGTCCATTATCACCACTGCTATTCAACAAAGTACTAGAAGTCCTAGCCTCAGCAATCAGACAACAAAAAGAAATTAAAGGCATCCAAATCGGCAAAGAAGAAGTCAAACTATCACTCTTTGCAGAAGATATGATACTCTATGTGGAAAACCCAAAAGACTCCACTCCAAAACTGCTAGAACTTGTACAGGAATTCAGTAAAGTGTCAGGATATAAAGTCAATGCACAGAAATCAGTTGCATTTCTTTATACCAACAACAAGACAGAAGAAAGAGAAATTAAGGAGTCAATCCCATTTACAATTGCACCCAAAACCATAAGATACCTAGGAATAAACCTAACCAAAGAGAAAAAGAATCTATACTCAGAAAAACATAAAGTACTCATGAAAGAAATGGAGGAAGACACAAAGAAATGGAAAACTGTTCCATGCTCCTGGATTGGAAGAACAAATATTGTGAAAATATCTATGCTGCCTAAAGCAATCTACACATATAATGCAATCCCTATAAAAATCCCATCCAGTTTTTTCAAAGAAATGGAACAAATAATCCTAAAATTTATATGGAATCAGAAAAGACCTCGAATAGCCAAAGGAATATTGAAAAAGAAAGCCAAAGTTGGTGGCATCACAATTCCAGACTTCAAGCTCTATTACAAAGCTGTCATCATCAAGACAGTATGGTACTGGAACAAAAACAGACACATAGATCAATGGAACAGAATAGAGAGCCCAGAAATAGACCCTCAACTCTATGGTCAACTAATCTTTGACAAATCAGGAAGGAATATCCAATGGAAAAAAGACAGCCTCTTCAACAAATGGTGCTGGGAAAATTGGACAGCCACATGCAGAAAAATGAAATTGGACCATTTCCTTATACCACACACGAAAATGGATGAAGGACCTTAATGTGAGAAAGGAGTCCATCAAAATCCTTGAGGAGAACACAGGCAACAACCTCTTTGACCTCAGCCACAGCAACTTCTTCCTAGGAACATCGCCAAAGGCAACAGAAGCCAGGGCAAAAATGAACTATTGGGACTTCATCAAGATCAAAAGCTTTTGCACAGCAAAGGAAACAGTTAACAAAACCAAAAGACAACTGACAGAATGGGAGAAGATATTTGCAAATGACATATCAGATAAAGGGCTAGTATCCAAAATCTATAAAGAGCTTAACAAACTCAACACCCAAAGAACAAATCCCAATCAAGAAATGGGCAGAGGACATGAACACACATTTCTGCAAAGAAGACATCCAGATGCCAACAGAGACATGGAAAAGTGCTCCACATCACTCAGCATCAGGAAAATACAAATCAAAACCACAATGAGATACCACCTCACACCAGTCAGAATGGCTAAAATTAACAAGTCAGGAAATGACAGATGCTGGCAAGGGGAAGCATGACAGATGCGGAAAAAGGGGAACCCTCCTACACTACACTGTTGGTGGGAATGCAAGCTGGTGCAACCACTCTGGAAAACAGTGTGGCGGTTCCTCAAAAAACTGAAAATAGAGCTTCCCTATGACCCAGCGATTGCACTACTGGGTATATACCCAAAAGATACAAACGTGGTGCTCCGAAGGGGCACATGCACCCAAATGTTTATAGCAGCAATGTCCACAATAGCCAAACTATGGAAAGAACCTAGATGTCCATCAACAGATGAATGGATAAAGAAGATGTGGAATATATATATATATATATATATATATCCATATATATATCCCAAATATATATATATTGAATATATATAGATAATATATATTATCTATCTATATATATATAATGCAGCCATCAAAAGAAATGAAATCTTGCCATTTGTGACGACATGGATGGAACTAGAGGGTATTATGCTTAGCAAAACAAGTCAATCAGAGAAAGACAACTATCATATGATCTCCCTGATATGAGGAAGTGGAGATGCAACATGGGGGGTTTGGGGGGTAGGAAAGAAAAAATGAAAGAAGATGGGATCGGGAGGGAGACAAACCATAAAAGACTCAATCTCACAAAACAGGCTGAGGGTTGCTGGGGGGAGGGGGGGTCGGGAGAGGGTGGTGGGGATATGGACATTGGGGAGGGTATGTGCTATGGTGAGTGCTGTGAAATGTGTAAACCTGGTGATTCACAGACCTGTACCCCTGGGGATAAAAATAACTTATATGTTTATAAAAAAAATTTAAAAATTATTAAAAAAATGTATAAGTAAATTCAGAAAAAAATGTAAGCTACTGTTTTGGTCTTTGAAATGGGAAATAAAATGACTTCTGTTTGTTTCTGAAACCACACACACAAAAAAGAAGAGGGTTTGGGAGAAAAGACTCGTTTAACGAGATCCCCCCCATCTCCTTGGTAAAATGTTATCTGCTGTGCGGTGTAAGCCCTCTTTCATCTCCTCAGTGAAATCTACAGTGTTTCCCAGTGCTCTTGCATGTTTCACTTTGTTTTGTTTTGTTTTGGAGTGGAATCTCAGTGAAGATGACAAGGAGGACAGCCAACATTGAATTATAAACATTAAGAAAGAGGGAAACAAGCTTTACTGTTAGGAAATCAGCTTCTTTCCGCTTAGACTAAATAAATGCTGAGTGAACGTTTGTAGAATGTAAGTTTGGACTGGGCTATGCTCAGTCTAGCCCAGGCTGAACGCGTCTTCCGTGTAAAAGATCCACCCTCTCCCCCACTCTCCCTACACCCCATGGTTCTCACAGCCCTGATTGGGGGCCATTGGAATGCAATGTGTTTCTTTTCTCACTTAATCATCTTACAAGCACGGTTGATTGATTTCCTGACTCCCAGAAAACTAGTGGTCGGTCCAGGAGCTCGTATTCTCCAATCATATGCTCCAGCCTGGGCTAGCCCATCAGGCTGCACATTCGTCAGCTTTGGCTGTAACAAATAACCCTCAAATCTTAGTGGTTTATAGCAACAAAGATTTATTTTTAGCTTGAATCAATGGCCTTTGTGGGTCTGCTGGTGCCCTGCTTCGTGTCCTCTTCATTCCACACTGATTTTGTTGGAATGTGCTGGCCTCTTTCAGAGCTAAAACAGGGTAATAGTGGACCTTGTGATGCTTTCAGAGCTTCTGCTGGGAAGAGAAAGGCACAGAGCTTGTCCACTCATTTCCCCTCGGCCAAAGCAAGTAACATGGCCAAGCCCAACATCCCTGGGTAGGAATATAATCCTAGGAAGGGGGAGGCGCTGTATGCTGAGACAGGAAATGTATCTGAATGTGTGATCTTCCTGCTTCACCTTCCTGGTAATTGGTGGCCCTCCACCTCTGGCTGGCATCACTCTATCGAAGTTCACTGTTAAAAATTCCAGTGTGATACTGGTATCACTCCTGGCCTTACAAACGTCACTTCTCACTTCTCAGCAACCTGGGTCCGTGCTTTCTTTTTTTTTTTTTTTTTAAGATTTTATTTATTCATTTGACAGACAGAGATCACAAGTAGGCAGAGAGGCAGGCAGAGAGGGAGAGAGGAGGAAGCAGGCTCGCTGCTGAGCAGAGAGCCCGATGCGGGGCTCGATCCCAGGACCCTGAGATCATGACCTGAGCCGAAGCCAGAGGCTTTAAACCACTGAGCCACCCAGGCGCCCCGGGTCCGTGCTTTCTAACATTTTTTTTTTTTTTTGCATCCTTAGCACATATAGAAAATATGTCTATAGCTTATGGGAAATAAGGGGGAAACTGTTCAGGGTTGGAGGGGACTAACCTATGGATGCTAGCTGCCCTGGTCCCACCTGATAGAGTGAGTCAGTATTTGGGTACATACCTATAATCCACGCAAGGCATTGCAATGGTATACTGTGATTTATGGGACAGAGTCCAAGCCCTTTGTTCTCCCTAGAAAGTCCTTCTTTCCCTTTTCTGCTTGGAAAATTCCTCTTTATCCTCAATACCCCGCTCAAAAGCTCATCTCCGAACTCAAACCTGCTCCGACTCCCTTCTTTATGGATTTGTTTGTATCTTTGCAATGGTACTTACCATCCTTAGAGTAATTATTTTCTTTGCACATTTGTTTTTCCAACTTTACAGTGAGCTCTTGGGAACAAAGTTTTTATCTCATTCATTTCTTCATTTCTAGTGTGCCAGTAAATAGTAGGCACCAGTAAAGTGTTTGTTAAACAAATGGATAGATGATGAGTGGTAAAAAGGAGGCTGTCACTGATTTTAATATAGGATTATTGATTTTTCAGTTTC
>PISX010017388.1:0-43530 GCA_004024625.1 Mellivora capensis
CTTTCTCCTCCTCTGGAGTTCCGCTGCTCTCCTTGTTAAGTGAACTTGGTCTTGGCTGGATTTCTTTTGATCTTCTGGGGGAGGGGCCTGTTGTAGTGATTCTCAAGTGTCTTTGCCCGAGGCAGAGCTGCACCGCCCTTACCAGGGGCCGGGCTAAGTAATCCGCTCGGTTTCGCTTTCGGGAGCTTTTGTTCCCTGACCGCTTCCGTAGAGTTCCGGAGGGTGGGAATGAAAATGGCGGCCTCCCAATCTCCGGCCCAGAGGAGCCGAGATTTTGGGGCCCCACTCCTCAGAGAAAAGCCCCGGCTACTCCTATCTCCCTCGCCTCTGGCCGCGCTCCGAGCTCACCCAGCCTGCGACCGGTTCAAGGTAACCCTGAGCTGAGAGCTCACTCCTCGGCTCTGTCTCTGTAGCCGGCTTCCCCGCTCCAATACCTGCGAGCTCTGCGACACTCAGACACCCCCGATCCTTCTGTGACCCTGCGGGACCTGGGGCCACGCTGACCCTGTGTGGGCTTCACCCCGGTTTCGCCTCTGGAGCGATGTCCCTCCGTGGAGCAGACTTTTAAAAGTCCCGATTTAGTGCTCCGTGGCTCCGCCGCTTGCCGGGAGCCGGCCCCTCCCCCGCGGTCTATCCTCCCGTCGCTTTCGATTCACTTCTCCACCGATCCTACCTTCCAGAAAGTGGCCGATTTTCTGTTTCCAGAATTGCTGTTCTTCCTCTCTTTGATCTCCCGTTGGATTTGTAGGTGTTCGCAATGGTTTGATAAGCTATCTAGCTGATCTCCTGCTACCTGATGTAGTCTCAGCTGCTACTTCTCTGCCATCTTGACTCCTCTCCGCATCTCAGTGTTTTTGACAGTGGTCTTTGAATTCACACCAGACTTTCCTTAAAACATTTGAAATCTCTGTAAATGAAATAGAGCACAGGCTACATAGATTTAGTTTAGAGGAACATAAGGGATAAAGTTTGGCTTCATATGATTTTGCTGCTAGGAACATCTGTATGGTAGGTTTCAAGATTTTGCTATTTTACAGATGAGGGAACTGAGGCTCAGAATGATTAACTAGCCCAAGGTCACACAGCTGAAAATGGCAGAGTTGGGATTCAAGCCCATGCAGTGATTCCTGAGCCCTCCCTCTACATGAACCCTCCCTCTTAACCACTGATGTGGGGCTATGTCAGGCTTTTATCAGAGAAAGGGATTTATTATTTAGATCTGACCACATGCAATAGTACGAGCTGTTTAAACAGTACATAAGGAGCTAGAACCTGAAGTCGCCAAGAAAGACAGTGAGGCAGTGTTGATTGATGTGAAGTGGGGAGCAGTAGGGACAAGTAGGAACCCATGAGGATGACCAGAAACAGGAGTCAAACTCTCACCACCTCTGGGCCTGCAACTTTGATACTTTGATGTCCTTCGGGGGAAGCTTAAAATGTACTTGGCCCAAGAGTCAGAGAAGCTGAAAGGAGAGTCAGTGGGATTGGGACGGGGGTGCTGTGGACCGAACTGCTGCTCCATGCCAGTGAGGTGAGCTGGCAGAGAAGTGATAAGGTACTTGAGCTGCAGTGGCACCTGGTGTCCCTGCTTAGATCACTGAGGCATGAAAAAAAAAAAGCCTTTTGTCTTTCTTAATATATTTTTTTATTTGCTTGTTCCTCCTATAAGCACCTTGTTTCCTGGTCCTGCCAGCTACCTTCTTCACCCCAGCTGTCTCCTTGGCCTTGGCATTGCTGGTGCCCCTGGGCTGCTCAGCCCTGACTACCACCTTGGTCCCAGCCCTGCCAGCCTCCTTGGGCCTGACCTTGTAGTTCCTGGCTACTTCCTCAGCCCATATGCCTTTTTGACTCTGGTTTTGCAGGCCATGCCACTCCTGGCTGCCTCAAGGGAAGGGAGAGGAAGGAGAAGAAAGGAAAAAGACAATTTCTAAACTTTTAAATATGTGTTTTTCTTAAGTCTAGGATATGTGACTTGACATTACTCAGTATTCCTTTTGCTTGAATCTATCATGGATGTATCTCTACCTTCAGAGAGGTGAAATCATCAAGGGGTCAGGTGTGAATTTACCAGACCCTCTGTATTTTTTAAATTTAATTTAATTTAATTTTTTTTTTTCAGTGATCCAAAATTCATTGTTTATGCACCACACCCAGTGCTCCATGCAATATGTGCCCTCCTTAATACCCTCTGTTTTGAGTAGAATGAAGCTTCTGTGGGTAGGAGGACAGCTGACGTCCCACTCTGTGCCATGTTGCCCCTCTGCTGCTTTAGATTCAGAAAACACCTTCTATAGTCTTCATCTACCTAAGAGGACAGAATCTTGCCATTCCTCTTTTACTTTTTTGCTTTCATTTTCACAGTTTTAAGTTTCCATGAAAGTATTTTCTTTGTATTCAAAGCTGCTTTTCTTATAGTTAAATCTGTTTATTTTGGTCAAAGTTATCATTTCCTGTATTGATGTTTTCAAGCTGATTATGCTTTAGTAACAAGACCAAAGTCTCAGTGGCTTGACCCCTGAAAAATATGTTTTCTCCACATATTCAGCTCCAGGAAGCAGAGGGGTCTGTTCATCTGAGACATTCAGGGACCTAGGCGTGTCAGGGGGATAGGGGGGAGGATGGGGGGAGCAGGGGATCTATCTCCATACATTTGTCCATAATTCCTGTGGCCAGAGGAGGGGAATATTGCTAATCACTCACTGGCTTTTAACATCCCCTAGGGAGTGACACCATCACTCCTACTCTCATTTCATTGGCTCAAGTAAGGCACGTGGATGTGAAGAACTTCAGTGGGGGTGGGGAAGTGCAGTTTGTTTTAACATGTGTTAGGATCATGGGGAACATGTTAGAAACATCCCTAATGACACCCACACTTCCCTGTGCTGTGTAGCTCTGAGTCTCATCCTATCAAATCTAAGTGATGAGAGCCAATTTACTTGCTCATGTAAAATTATGAAACTGGCCTTTCTTTCCAGACATCTGGGACGATGAATATTGTTCTTGACCAAATTCCAAGTATTTTCACTTAAAAATTAGACATACTGTGATCTCCTTTTATGTTGTGTATTTTTCTCACACTGGCATTTTATCTGCACTTTGGTGAAATCCTTCCTAGTTCTTGGCTTGTCACTTTCTCTCTTGTCTTGTGGAGTTCACATAGACCCTTTTCAGGAGACTGTTTTTCTAGAGTCTTAGGGTATGGTCCAGGAAAACATCTCTTGTTTGAAATCAGTTGTGCACCTCCTATGTCTTTGTTATTTTTCAAAGCACCTAGCTTTAGGTGGAAGGAAATGTTCTAATAAGAACTTCTAAATTAGAAACTGTGTACTTCTTCCTTTCCACATGAGTTTGTGTCCAGTTTGTTTCCACACCGGTCTAGAGAAGTAACTAGGTATGGATCTAGGGACTTTGAGCAGGTTATTGCCAAATTTTAATAGTAATGACAACAAAATAATGACCCATTGTGTCTATCTAGACCTTCATAGTTTTTAGCGTCATGAAATCTCGATTGATCTTTATTTGTGCTGCAGATTTCCTAATGAAAACATGACATGGGACCACTTTATGTTCAAAGGCAGAGACATAGCATAGTTTTTTTTTTTTTTCTTAATTCTTGAGGAAGCTGGTTCTTCATATTGTCTTCAGGCAGGAATGGGGTGGGAGACAACACAAGAATGAGCACCTGCAGTCCATTAGTGCTGCTGGGAAGCCTTAATTCTAGCAAGGGCTATTGATGCGGCAAAAAAGACCAGAGACCACCTCCCTGGGAATAGCGGTAACATTTAGTCTTTTAATAAGAAACTTTAAAATGTTCTAAGAACAAGGAATATAAAATTCTACTCGATTAACACAAAATAGCAAGGTATATACTTCCTTTCTGTGTTTTAGTCCAACAGGGGAAAGGGGGCAGAGAGGATGCAAATCAAAAGGGAGCTGTTAGACAGGAGAGAGACTTATGTGTACACAGAGCTGGCTTATGGACAAGCACATAAACATAAACACAGAGAGAGCACAGACCCACTCAGGCCTGCGTGCATTCACTCCCCACGCTGGTCTGCAGGGGGCTACGTAAACACGTGCGTAATCGCGGGCTTCTGTGAACCAGCATCCTCCTCATCTGTCTCTGCGGGATATGACCAGCTATGTTGCAAGCCCCTGGAGAATAGGAACACCTCATGAGATGTTTGTGAGAGTGCGCCCCTTTACTCTTACCTAATATCACACTGCATTTTGGAAAGCCCAGCTGTAGTGTGGTTCTACTGTCTTCAGTACTTGACCATTTAGCCTGCGTCGGAGCTCCCTCACTCTCCTCCTTGTGCCGTGTCCAGGCCACCTTCCTGGTCTGAGCTAGTGCATCCCTGTCAAAAGCAAGCTCTGGGCAGCGGCCCTTGGAAGCAGGTGGGTCTTACATGGTGGGTGACAGAGCTTCTCAATTGCTTAATCTCTTGTAATTTGGCAGACTCCTACCTTTTGATCATAATGGCAAATAAATGAGTAATATGAGTAAATAGGGGTAAATTTTTATTCCTTTATTCAATAAGTACTCAACTGAAGGGCAACTATCCAAGCACTGTGCTAGGGCCTGTGATCAGTAAGGCCAGCGTAACCCAACAATAAGATAAATGCTGAAGTGTTCTGATGAAAATATACTACTTATTTCTCAGATAAACACAGAGTTTCCCTTTGCCTCTCCTTGTCCTTTTTGCTCCCTTGTGTTCCTCCTTCCCTACCCCCCGTAATTCAATTAATAGAAGATAGCAAAGATAAGAGCTAGCTCATTTCTGTTTATGCTAAAATTTTAGGACAGGCGAGCTCTAGGCAAGTGTGACCCTTGTTTTCCATAGTCCTTCATTCAGCTCCGCATTGACCAAGACTCCTTCCCAACTCCCAAGGCCCCTTTTCAAATGACTTGAAATTGTCTTGTTCTTTCACTTTTTCCAAGAACAAAATTTTAGGGATGTTCTGGGAAGTTCATGGGCAAGTAGTTTGCTCAAGAAAGAAAGGGAAACAAAAATGCGGCTCGTCCAGGAACTAGCTTTAGATTCTTTCTTCGCTGATGGGATGGGAGCCAGAAGTGGACATGTGTTGAGAATTAGTTGAAAATTATTGAGAATTTATTGTTACATTGAAGACTCTTTATTAGGTTCTAGGGTCTGGAGAGGAGAACACATCACTGCTAATGAGTCACAGTGTTTCACTGCTGCTGGGGGTGGGTGCCAGTTTTTGGCTACCTAGCATCTAGGCCCCTTTTCCTAGGGAAATCTCACGTGTGTAGGTTGATGAGAGAGTGGGTCTTGCTTCCTGCTGTAGCAGCTGAATGGTCTGATTTGCCTCTCCCAGGTCGCTTTTCACCTGGGTGTAAGCAAGGGCCCTCAGGTTCCTCCTGGTGTTCTGGCATGTGCTTAAGTCTGGGGCTTTGAGTCTGCTGGGTACAGGGACCGTTGTTAAGGTATCTTGAGTCCGATGTCCTATCTAGACTTGTGAAGTGACCGTAACAGTGTTCTTAGCTGCTGTAAAGATGAAGACAGCCCAGCCCTTGCCCTCCTAAAGCAGAGTGTGATGACTGTAATTAGAAGGGAACACAGTAATTAGGGAGTCAGGGACTAGTCTTGTCATCAGAATGGCCCTGGAATTAACAGGGGCTTTGTGTGTTGCCAGAGTATAAAATGCAGGTGTGGGTGACAATAGCAGAGTGAGGCAAAGCCTTCAAGGTCAGAGAAATAGAGTTTATTATGACGCTGACAATGCTGGCTCTCACTGCTCTTGGAAATCTGAGCAAGAGAAGTTAGAAACATGTGGGATGTCCTTACTCTCCAAAGACAAGATGGCATTATGTTGTGGATTTGCAAATATTCACAAATGACTTTTGGAATGTAGTTTTCCATGGGTTAATGTAGTTTGTGTTGAAAGTGCATATATATATACATGTATATATATATGGTTTTTTTTTCATCTGTGGTTTTGCCTTTAAAAGCAGGTAAAGATTTTTTTCCTCTTAAATGTAAAATGCTAATTTAATTTAGTGTTTGCAGCATGAGAATGGGACGCTAATGTGGCTGAAAACAGCTGTTCATTTTTTGTGGGTTTGACCATTTCAGAAACTTCACATTTCTGAAAAAATATTATTATTAGGAAAATAAGTTTGAAACCACAGTCCAACTTCAATGAAGGAATATATAGTGTTTTTCCATTCTCCTGCTTAAATAGTCCAAAGACTCTGTGCCTCAGAGCAGGGACTTATTATAACTTTGCTGCATAGGAAAATATAGGACTCCAGAGCAGATTCTGAAGTGGTTTTCCCCATCCACCTCTGGGTTGCTGTTCTTGGAAAACAGCTCTTGGGTTAGCCCAGTGGAGCCTTTTTTCATTTTGAAAAGAAACTGGCCAGTAGCGTGTAGTTCCATGGGGGTTCAAAGGCAGCTGAGGACTCAACTGCTTTTAGCCCCTTGCCCAAAC
Organism: Mellivora capensis; assembly: GCA_004024625.1. Classification (NCBI taxonomy): domain Eukaryota; kingdom Metazoa; phylum Chordata; class Mammalia; order Carnivora; family Mustelidae; genus Mellivora; species Mellivora capensis. The sequence continues at coordinate 6,457 of PISX010017388.1, forward strand.
ACCAGCAAAGGGTTTTGGGGTATGAGAGTCTCAGAAAGATTCATTATATACATACATGAGAAAGATTTCTAGTTCTCCCGGAGCCGCATATTTATTTATTTTGTTGTGATTAATTGTCTTGAGATGAAGTTTTTACCCAAGCCCGATTCCCCAAATATTGATCACTTTAGAGCATTTTGGCTGAAGGCCAGCACTCTGCATTCTTCCACATCCACAAAACCTTTACACAGTTTGGTAGTATGAGGTGACACGAAGAAACTCTGTGTACTGAGGGTGGGGGAAAGGATGGTCCAACCGTACTCGGCGCTCCTCAGACTGACTCCTAGGACACACTGGGAGAACCACCCTTTTAGAAGGACTGATCAGGGGGCGCCTGGGTGGCTCAGTGGGTTAGAGCCTCCGCCTTTGGCTCGGGTCATGATCCCAGGGTCCTGGGATCGAGCCCCGAGTTGGGCTCTCTGCTCAGCAGGGAGCCTGGTTCCCTTCCTCTCTCTGCCTGCCCCTCTGCCTCCTTGTGATCTCTGTCAAATAAATAAATAAAATCTTTGGAAAAAAAAAAGGACTGATCAGTGAAGCAGACTTGAAATCCAGTCATGTGAGGGAAGCTGGATGGTTGGTCTGCGGAGGAGAAAGCATCACTGCTAATAGAGTCATGGTATTTCACCATTGCTGGGCGTGGGTGCCCTAGTTTGGGCTACCTAGCATTGGGTCCGATTTGCCTCTCCCAGGTCGCTTGTCACCTGGGTGTGACCAAGGGGCTCAGGTTCCTCCTGGTGTCCTGGCATGTGCTTATGTCTCATAGATTTTGTGAGCTCTCCAATATCTTTAAAATAAATTACTTTTTGATTAAGTTAGTCCATATCGGTTTCTGTTGTTTACAAATAGGAATCCTGACTGACATAATTGCTAAAAGCCTATAATGGTTTCTTATTTCTAGCTGGAATTTATAACCTGGGTCTAGGGATAGCTTTATGGAATCTTGTGTGTATGTTGTACTGTATGTAGAATTTCGGATATTTGTGCATTCAGATGGGGGGAAGGTCTCTAGCTTTGATTTGATTCTGGAAAGTTTCTGTAATTCTAAAAGGGCCAAGAACCACTTACTTACAGGGTACAATTTAAATACCTTACTTAGGGTAACTTACAAAACCTTGATGATCCGGCCTTTGTCTACTGCTTCAGTTTTCTCTTTCATTGAGTTTCCTATTGCTTCTGCTCTTTGTCCTCATTCCATGCAAGTTACAGCTGAGTACTGTGGATTCTCTAAAAGTACCTCATGTTTTTTAATCTCCATGTCTTTGCTCATGATGCTCCTTCTGCCTTAAATTTCCAGTGCTTTTCTTGGCTCTTTACCCCACCTTTTAGTGGGTTTTCTGGGTACCTGCTCATCTTTTAAATTCAGCTGGTTTCACCTCTTCTGTGAAGGTCATAATCTCTGTGCTCCATCCCCTTGGCTCACCTGGTTCCAGCTTTGCCAGCAGCCATGTCATGTTAGCAGCTGGTGTGAGCGGGTCTTCATCAGCTTGGGGCATTCTCCAAAGTCACTGAAGGTAGCTGTGCTGTCCAGGCACATCTTTGTGGAGAAGTTAACCCCTTTGGGGGCAACAATGGGGATGTCTGTGGACAAATACCTCAGGCTTCCCATATGCTGATGGGACTATTCTGATGTACCTCTACATGGTTCTTCAGAGAGGCCCCTGAGCAGCTGGGCCCCGAGTTGTCTACAGTGGTGCCCTGTTTGGCACCCTCCATTGGCCTTTCTTCTTTCCTGTCTCCCTTTCCTTACTGCTCTGCTCCTGCTTCCTAGATTTCTGTTACCTGCACCCAAGGCTTTGTCTTAGCCTCTGCTTTGGGTCAATCCAGCAGGACAACCTCTTACTGTCATGCTTCTGTGTTAGCTCTGAGGAGATGCCTTAGCATCTGTTGCCTTTATTGTCCTTATTTAGTGATTTTTCTCTAGTGAACTATTATATCTTTATTATTTAAATTTTTAAAAAATTTATTTTCATTTATATTTCACTGTGATAAGAACAGTTAACATGAGATCTATCCTTTTAATGCATTTTAAGTGTAATTATCGTTGACTATAGGTATATTGTTATACATCTTACTTGATAATCATCTTATTTCACTGAAACTTTATGTCTGTTGATTAGTAAGTCCCCATTTCCCCTTCTCCTGGCCCCCGGTAACTACTACTCCAGCCTTTGATTTTGTGAATTTAATGACTTTAGCTACTTCCTATAAGTGGAATTGTGTAGTACTTACCTTTCTTTTGTTGGCTTTTTGGCTTATTTAATTTAGCATAATATCCTCAAGGTCCATTCATGTTGCTGTATATTACATAATTTCCTTCATTTTTAAGGCTGGATGATATTCTTTTATATGTATATACTACATTTTTTTAAGCCATTCATCCACTGGTGGACATTTAGTTTGCTTCCATATCATAGCTATTGTGAATAGGGCTGCAATGAATGTAGGAGTGCTAGCGTCTCTTTGAGATCCTGATTTCAGTTTTTTTGGACGTATACCCAGAGTGGGATTGCTGTATCATACAGTAGTACTATTTAAATTTTTGAGGAACCTTTTTTCCATGGTGCTGCACATTTTGCATTCCCATCAACAGTGTGCAAGAGTTCTAGTTTCTCCACATCCACATCCACATCCTCCGCTTGTATTTTGTTAAACTATTACTTCCTGAGGGTAAAGAGCTCATATTACTCATTAGTGTTCCCTCAGTATTAACAGAGAAAACTGTATCCTCATCAGTGTGTGAAAAAACGTAAGACAAGAGAGCTTTTCTCAGAGCTGTGTTTACATGGCTCTGAGGAGCAGAACTAAGACCAATCAGTAGAATTTACTAGAACACAGAGTTTAGTTCAATATGGAACTATCAGTGCACCCAAAGGGGGGGGGGTGGTATTTGTTAGTTACCGTGGCTCCTTATGGCATGATAACTCACTTGGTTTGCCCCCTCTCTAGCCAAGAATTCCTGTAATAGAGAGCTTTATGTTAAAAGAGAACATGGACATACCTATAGGGACCAGGCAGGCATGTGAACTAGTGAGGCAATCTGAGTATCAGAAAATTGGGAATGGAGGGAACTGTGTAGAAATAAAGTGAGTGTATTCTGTCTAAAAGGGGTAGCTGCTCCTCAGCTCCAGCCAATGACCTTTGTGCAAGAATATAGGTTCAGTGCTGCCAGGCCTCAGTTTTTCAAGGGAAAGCAGAAATCCAGATTCTTATATAAAAATTCCCAGTTTGGAAAACAATACGTGGGTCGAGAAGGCATCACTGGGGCTGGATATGGACCATGGGTTGTTAGTTTGCAACCTTTGTGTAGCATGTGTAGCAAAGGAAGTTAAAACTTCAGGTGTGAGGACAACCTGCTCGAGAGATTGCCCCAGGTTCTGGTCAGTCTGCCCCCTTCAGGTCTGTAAACACACTCTGTCTGTTCCCAGCTCAGGCCTTTGGTCATCCTTTCTTTGCAACAAGGAAGCTCTGTGGTTCAGGCTCTTCTGTGATCCTTCCCATTACTGTTGTGCCTCCACCAAACTCTGTCATCTTAGTGCAACTTCAGCAGCTCTGGCACTTGCATGTCTTCTGCAGTTCATCACTTGTCAGTGGTCTCAGAGCTTGTTTTCTCTGTTTAACTGAGTTGTTGAGTTCCTCACATCCAGGGCTCCTATTTCACATGTCTTTCCTATCATTTGGAGCATGGTATGCGGCACATAGCAGGTGCTCAATAAGAACTGTTGGTTGACTGATACTAGATGGCCATCTTGATCAGGCCTTTTGTCATCACTCTTAGTAGATGATGAGGTAATAAAAAGGCTTGTAAGTAAAAAAAAAAAAAATTAAGTTAGATTAAACAGTGGGATTCTTTTAGAAATTGAATAGGCATGTCTCCCATCTCCTGTTGACCAGCTGCTCTTAGAGCTTTTATGAAAATGGTGCCTGGTGTGTTACCTCCGCCACAGACTCTTTCTCATCCTTTCTCACCAAAGATATAGCAAAAGAACCAATCATCTGTTCCCCTTTTTAGATCCATTGATTAGAGATGGGTTCTGATCATAAGCTATGTGGCCATCCTTTTAAGGTAAAAGTGAGCAGCAGACAGCTTTTTGTTACAAAGATTGTCTAAGAGAAAAAAATTACCTTAACTAATTCTGATGATCTATTTCTCTTCCTTCCCTTTTATTTGAAACACTTCTTGTTTGTTTTAGAAATCTCCTTTCTTCTACATCTGTGAAGCAAAACACAATATAAACAACTCTGTCTTCTGTGATAATGGGTATTAGGTACACTTTGGACATGGGAGTTGACTAATTGTCTTTTAACCTTCTTTTAGTCAGCTTTTCCCACTTTTTTGGTGAAGGTGCTGGTAAGCATAAACTGCCAAAATAGTAGGTATTGTCTATTGCATTTGTCCCATAATTGTTTACTTCTCCAAGTTTTGCTACGAAGACAAGGAACTGACCATTCCTTCAGTGCACATTTATTGAGCCCCCGTGGTTATGCCAGACCCTATTGCAGCTGCTGAAGATGCAAAAGTGAAATTCTGTAGACAAGGAAGGCCCTTGCTTTCCCAGGGCTGACCTTCTAGTGATGAGAAACAACCACAAACTGATGAACAAATATATATGAGGAAGACATTTGGGATGGTAGTAAGTGTTGGGAGAATAAAATAGAATGGAGAGAATATGTATGTGAGGGAGTTACTCTGGAGTTGAGGGAAAGTCTCCTTGAAGCTGTGACAGCTGAGGCTTGAATGACAAGTGGGGTCCAGCCATGTCAAGATCAAGGGGAGGAGCATTCCAGGCTAACAAAACAGCTCATGCCGGGGCGTCCGGCAGGAGCTCATGTGGTGAGTGTACTGACCTAGGAAGTCAGACGGAAGGGGAAGTTTAGAGCTAACAGAATTATTATACAAGTGAATTTATTCAGTGGCTTGTGCAGTTTAAATGTTTATGGTCATGATCATTTAGATAGATCTTAGAATCTGGGTCATGATTTCAGGATTAGACTTAGTCATTATCTAAGATTCACACTGGAGAAAGTCAATCTTTCAAAGTCTATGTGGTATGTCCTGCTTTGAAGCCTCAAATTTCCCATGATAGGATAGGACATTAATAGTGTCTGGTGTTATATTCTTAAATTAAATTTGCCTTGGAAGTAATCGCGCATGTGGTGAACATAGTAAGAAACAACTTCCTTCATCTTTTAATATAATAATTGCTCTCAAGGATTGTAAGAGCTTATAGAGAGTTGGAACATCCGGTTTTAAAGTGAACTGGGCAGGGAAGAAAGCTATTGTGGATAAAGTTTCAGATTTTCTTGGATTTTTTGGTATCTGAGTAACAAGAGACCCGATGAGTTGCCAGCACATAACAAACCAGAATCCTGGATCCAAAGAGCATTTGTGATGTCCAGCCAACACAGAACTGCTTTTCCTCCCAAAGGGTGGTCTCCAAATCTTTTGTAGCCCTTGGCAAGATTTTTATATCACAATTGAAACCAGTTGCCCTTTCTGCCCTCTCCCTTGTTGTTGGAGTTACTACCTTTGGTGGGGGGTGGGTGTGAGCCATGGCGGTCTGTCATGCACCTTCAGAATGCCCTCCTAGAGTCCTCGGCAGATGTGCCTACTCAGAAATCTTGTGTGAACACTGTGCAATGGAGAATAGATTCGAGAAGGTGCCAGGTTTGTGAAGTTCTGGTCATCTGCTCAGTGCATTCTGAATGTTTCTTGTCACAAAGCAAAACACCAGTCCTAAGATTTTATTTAAGAGACCTTTCTGGGGGCGCCTGGGTGGCTCAGTTGGTAAAGCCTCTGCCTTTGGCTCAGGTCATGATCCCAGGGGCCTAGGATTGAGCCCCACATTGGGCTCCCTGCTCAGGGGGAGCTACTTCCTCTCCTTCTGCCCCTCCCCTGCTTGTGCTCTTTCTCTCTCTCAAATAAATAAATTAAATCTTAAAAAAAAAAACAAAACAAAACACCTTTCTGGATGGTTTCTATTTTAGAATATTTAATCCCAGTGGAAAATATTTCATTCTAAAGGACTATGTAATCCTAAAGAAAAACTAAAGCATACTGTCCCTACTGGACTATATTGAGTTTTATTCCAGGCTACAGCCCTAAAATGTGCCTGTATTTTACATACATGACACTGGGAATCCAGACTATCAAAAGTCACTGTGAATTCTTGATTAAAAGGGACTTATTAGATATAACAATGAAACATAATGTGTCCCCTTTGTTCAGATCCTGGTGTAAATCAACTGAAATTTAAACAACTGGGAAAATTTAATATGGACAGAATATGAGATGAGGGACTGCAAGAGCGGTGTCGAGTCAAGAGAGAGTTTCCAGCTGGGGCCATCATGGCTTCTCTGAGCATAAAAAATTAAAACTGAAACAGGTGAAATTTTGAGAGAGAGAGAGAGGACAGAAAATGATTTCTGCGTGGCTACTGAGTATCCTGAGAAGCAAAGGGTGTTTGGGGAAGAGTAGGGGAGTTTGGCTGGAGGGAAGATGTCCTGCTGGGATGGAGCGTGCTGAGGGCGGGAATCTGAATTATGGGAAACACTGGTGAGGCAGGAGGTTTGGGGTGGGAGCATGAGTAAGGCTGTGTGTCAGGAGCTCAGTCTGGCAGTGTCATCCTCAAGGGGGGTTGCAGAGAGGAGAGACCAAGACAGGGATATCAATGTAGAAACTACTGCAAAATAGTTCAAGTGGGAAAAGGAATAAAAGTGTAAATTTGGGTGATGACAGTGGCAATATAAGGGAAGGGTGATTACAAGACATGTTGCAAAAGAACTGACTAGATTTGATGACTGAATTTAGGTCCTCTTTGAAAGAGGACAGGAAGATTCATAAGAATTTGCATATTTCATTGATGCAAGCAGTTAACTGTAAGTTTAATTTACCAAATATGACTGAATTGAGAATGTTTGAAAGAAAACTTTGATTTTTAAAAATTAATTTATAGAAAGATAGCCCCACCCTTGTACTTACTGAACTTTACACAACTCCTAAGAATGGCTTAGGTTCCTCTAGCCATGGCTGGCTTTTTATCCATCTCCAAGAGTTGGACAGTGCTGTGGAAGGGAAAAGAATGTGACCTCAAACTTTTAATAAAATTTATTGGTTTGTAAGAGAACTGTGACAGCACCTCTGAAAAAGTAGTAAAAGTCTAGGAGAGGAAGCTGCAGGCTGACACTGGAGGATCAAGTCATGTAGAAAAAGCCACCTTGAAAGGATGTTCATTGTCCTTCAGTGGAGTGGCAGACCCAGCTGCAAGGAGGGATCTGGGGAATAAATCCTCTGACCTACTCTCTTCCCTCCCATTTCTCAGTGATCTCCCTTTCCCTAGTCTACACAGCAAGGGAACCGAGGGGTGTAGTCATACTTATCAGCCTCCTGAGGCAGAGCAGAGAGTAGAACTGAGAGTCCGGACAGGAGGTAATAGTCACGGCATCCTCTTTACAACATCTAACAACATGGGGGAAGAGGAAAGGCTTGGAAGGAGATCTTCATAGAATTATGAAATGTTAGACCTGGAAGTAATTCTCAGCCTCGTTTTAGAGATGGGAAAATAGAACCATGTAGAGGTGGCAGCTGGGCACAGCTAATTGTCACAGAGCTGAGAAGAAATGACAGACCTTGTGATTCACAGCCCTGCTCTTTCCAGTAGACTGGGTAAGCTTCCATATAATCACAAATTCCCCAGGCCCACAGCAGCCCCTCAGCCACTTCAGCAAGATTGAAAATGGTAAGATCCCAGTTTTTATTCAAGGAAGCATATAATGATTATTAAGCCATCGCAGTAGGATGTGTTTCTGTAACTGAAGTTAGAGTCATTATGGATAATCTAGAAAGTATAGATGTGTTAAGGGGAAAATAAAATCACCCATAATTACCACAGAGATGATAACTGTTAATATTTTGGTGCTTTCTTTGAATTTTTGGAAATTAAGGGCGCCTGGGTGGCTCAGTGGGTTAAGCCTCTGCTTTTGGCTCAGGTCACGATCTCAGAGTCCTGGGATCGAGGCCCGCGTTGGGCTCTCTGTTCCGCACAGAGCCTGCTTCCCCCTCTCTCTCTGCCTGCCTCTGCCTGCTTGTGATCTCTCTCTCTCTCAAATAAATAAATAAAATCTTAAAAAAAAAAGAAATTAAAATTTACATAAATACATGTATATGTGAATGCAAAATTAGTATTGGTTGTACCGTTGTGTATCTCGTTTTTTCACTTGATAGTGAATAATTTCCCATGAATAAATTGTCTTAGAATCTGAGTATCTAATAGCAGTAACATTTTTTAATGGATGTAGCTTAGTTTTTAAAATGTTCCCTGTTATTAGACATTTAAGTTGTTTCCTGTTTTTTGTTATGATAGATAATGCTGCTGTACATGTATGTGTATGTGTATACATATGTAAGTAATTGTGCTTATCTCCAGGATACATTTTTATAAATAGAATTGCCAGCATAAGCATTTTCAGTGCTCCTTTCTGGTGGGTCACAGTGGAAAGTGTGGCCTGGGGATCAGACATCCTTATTGACAGTCTGCTTCTCTAGTTTCTGGATGTGTGACCTCAGGCATGTCATTTCAGCCTGCTATCTGTTTAACAGGGATCGGGCTGCCATTCCCCCAGTGCTGTGAGGTGAATGACATGAGACAGTCATGCCTCTAAAGGGCCTGACGCGTAGGGAGTGCCCAGTACACCTCACCTCCCCCTCCCGAGGGGATGAGTTAGTTTGCATGCACATGTGTGCACACGTCTGCATGTGCAGAATGATGGGAAGAAAGTGTACTTCTGAGACTGTATTCCATATCAAGAAAAAAGTAAAACTGACTTAGAAAGAGACAGATGTAGATATGAAGATTTCTTTTGGTGAAAGAGAGACCTATTTAAAGTCTAAGGTATTGAGAATGAAGATAGAAACGGAAGTCCTCAATGACTACTTTTCCTTGCACTGGGTTGTCCAGTAAATATTTCTCCCCTTGTTCCCTGTCCCTTTTCTTCCTAAGTGCCCATCTTCAAACTCTACCAGCGGGCCAAGCACGTGTACAGCGAGGCTGCACGGGTGCTCCAGTTTAAGAAGATATGTGAAGAAGCACCTGACGACACGGTCCAGCTGCTGGGAGAGTTAATGAACCAGAGCCACGCGAGTTGCCGGGACATGTACGAGTGCAGCTGCCCCGAGCTGGACCAGCTGGTGGACATCTGTCGGTGAGGCTGAGAGAGCAGCATGGTGGCGGCGGGGGGACCCTGCCAAAGAAACTGTTAATGGATGAAAACTGCAGTATTTTCATAACCTTCTAAGTGAAAGGAGATACTTCCCTGCTTCCTCTCTGAGGTGTTGTATACAGGGCTGAACTTGATCTCTCCTAAATATTTGAGGGAGAAAAATTCCAGAGACCTGACTCCACAGCTTTATGAGGCTGCAGGTTTGGAATCAGTTCTTCCCATGTTTCCATCTTGGGATGACTTGGTATTTCAGGAAGCTTTCCTTAGACAGGGGTCCTGTTGTTGCTTTCTCATCATATTTTCATCACTACAGTGGTGGCCCTGCCGGTGTCTTCTGTTTGGTGTCCTGAGTTTAGTAGCTTTATTCAAAAGAAGGCAGAAAACAGAAAGAGGGCCTGAAACCCGCTTGGAGTGTATTCAGGGGCAGGGGAGATTGCTGAAGGAATTACTCGGCAGGCCAGCATGTCCTACCTTCCAGATTTAGGTTAGGCAATTTGGAGAAATAAGGATTTGACGAAAGCCTCTTTTATAAATGTTTGGTTGAGACAGAAATGTAAAGAGGAAAACTCTTTCACAAAGCTCGAGAACAGCTTCCTTATAATTGTTAGAGAATGGGGATAATGGATAGAGTAGAATGGTCACTTTACCCAGAAGGGATTTCATTGACCTTGGGAGAACTGAAAGGGAAATTGGGAGAACTCTCAAATGACTAGATGTTATTTCCACTGTGAGAAGGTGATACAGAACTGCCTGCAATTAGTCATGAGAATATAATTAACCACTTGGCGCCTATGGCTTGCCTCACTCATTGCCACACTCCTAGCCTGAAAAGTTTAAATCAACTAGCTCCAGTGATCACAATTGGCATGTATAGCCCAACTTGTAGAGAGATTTGAATATAGCATTGACGAGAATCCTTCTGCTGATGTCAGAGTTTGCTCATTAATTGCCAAAAAGCCTTCCAGAGCTTGTTCCCTTAGAAGTGTTCTTTTCTGAAAGTATCAAGGGCCCAGTAAATGGAAGTGACAAATATTGTTCAGTTCTGGAAATAAGAGGAAGTAGAATGATTTGTGCAGGAATCAGGAAGAAGTGTCTGCCTGGAAGGTAGTGGAATAGTTTGAATCCCACCTGAAAGGCAGTGAAAGGGCATTTGTCAGTCTCCTGGAATTCCCTAAAGAACTTTCTCTTCTGGGGGTGGCCAATCAGCTCTTGCTCTTTTGGTGCCTACATTCTCATGGGGAAAGAGGGAGGTGACAATGAAAAATAAATTGAGTGGTAGTAATAAGTGCTATGAAAAAAAGCACAGAAGGGATAGAAAGCACCAAGGTTGGGGTGGCTAATCTTTCTAGGAATTGGTTGAAGAAGGCTTCTCTGAGGAGGTGAAGTTTGAGCAGAGACCTGAAGGAAGTGAAGAAAGGAGATGGCCAGTGCATAGGCCCTGGGGTGGGGACGTGGCTGCCACGTGTGAGGAACAGCTAGTAAAGCAGTGAGGTTGGAGGGCAGTCAAGGAGAGAGTAGCAGGTGATGAAGTATGAGAGGTAGTGGGAGGCATACTACATGGGGCCTCATGGGCCATCAGCCATCGGAAGGACTCTGGCTTTGGGTGGAGAAAGGTAGCAGTGGAAGCGCTAATGGATCTGATGCCAGATGAGCCTGGAAGGAAGATTCAAAACATCACTGTATGCATGAAAGACAAGAATTGAGCTGACTCCTGGGTTTTTGGCCTGAGACACAGGGCTCCATCCCAGGACCCAGGGATCATGACCTGAGCAAAAGGTAGCCGCTTAACTGATGGAGCCACCCAGGTACTCCAGGTGTATATATTTTTAAAGATTGTGTTCCAGTGAAAGATTTAGTGGCTGTGTCTTGAAAGGGTTTAGAAGTGCACCTTTTATTTATTATTTCACTTGTTTTTGAAAGCTCCTTTTTAAAATAGTTTAATACTTGAATTTAACACTTAAAACACTTTATTTCTTAAAATATTTCTGCCTAGCCCATTTTCATCTTCTGTATTGGTTTTCTGAGGGAAATTCAGTTGTGTCTAGTTTAAGGAGCGCACTCCCCTTTTTGTGGTTGTTTTTGTTTGGAAAGTCAATTGCTAAGCATCAAAATTAGTTTCTGCTTACTCCATAACCATATAGGGACCAAGTTTCCCATATTGAAAGATTACCTTTTGGCATGTTGTAAATATTGGCCAGAATAGTTGTCTGGTCCTTAAATGTCTTATATAATTATTTTTCCATTGCTGTCACTGTGACCAGCAGGTATTCTTCAAACGTTCCCACTGGTTGCCAGTTACTAAAAGGTCCTACGTGGCAGAGGAACCTGAGGATAGCCTCCGGGAGTTCTCACTGATACCATTCCTCCCTTGAGCCAGCAAATGCTTTCCAATAGGGTATTTGTGTCCTATGTGACACTGAAGTCTAAGCCCTATTTTCAAGAGCTTTAAAGCTTTTGTGTGTGTGGACGGAAGGGGGAGGGGGAAGAATGCAGAAGAATGAAAAAGATAGTGGTAATGTGGGGTGGTTACAGCTGGGAGAGAAAGATGGCTAATAGAGAGTAGTGGATGGTAAAAGTACGGGAAGGGTCAGTGAAAAATGAGACACACTTAAGCCCTGGCTGCTCCTGAAGCTTTGTGACTGATCCCTGGGCCAGGCAGAGGCAGTGCTGGGAAGGGCCCTGGCAAGGCTAGGGGCCTGGTACATAAACTCAACTTCTGGGAGGGTATTATTTTGTTTAAGACTCATGACCAGCTCCAAACTTCCCTGTCCCTTTAAAAATGTTAACAACCAAAATAATAACAGTAACAATGATGATGATAAAAAATAATAAATAAAATAAAAATGTTAACACCAATGGGGAAGGTGTGACCAAGACTGGGCAGCCTGAGAAGGTTGGTTGCCTTTCGGGAGACAGAAGGAGGCAGAAGGCAGCTGAAATGGGTGCGAGGAGGGGCAAGGCCAACAACAATCTTTACTTCCTAGTCCACTTGTGGCACTTCAAAATTCCTTTATTTTCCTGAAGTCCTGCTGGGCAACTATGAGCATGAAAAGACAACTAACTGATGGAGTTAATGCCTAGATACCTAGGGCACTACATATAAGCTAAAATCTTTTAATTTTTAAAAATTTTTTATTAAATTCCAATTAGTTAACATACAGTGTAATACTAGTTTCAGGTGTACAATATAGTGATTCAACACTTGCATACATCACCCAGTGCACATCACAGCAAGTGCACTCCTTCATCCCCACTCCATTTCATCCATACCCTACCCCACTTACCCTCTGGTAACCATCAGTTTGTTCTCTATAGGTAAGAGTCTGTTTCTTGGTTTGCCTCTCTCTATCTGTCTCTCTCTCAGTCTCTCTCTTTTTCCCTTAGCTCATTTGTTTAGTTTCTTAAATTCCAGAAATCATATGGTATTTGTCTTTCTCTGACTTATTTCACTTAGCATTATACTCTCTAGTTCCATCCATGTCATTGAAAATGGCAAGATTTCATTCTTTTCTATGGCTAAATAATATTCCTTAGGGTGTATGTGTGTGTGTGTGTGTGTACATACCTATATATCACATCTTCTTTATCCGTTCATCAGCCGATGAACACTTGGGCTATTTCCATAACTTGGCTGTTGTAAATAATGCTGCTATAAATATTGGGATGCATGCATCCCTTTGAATTAGTGTTTTTGTATCCTTTGGGTGAATACCTAGTAGAGTGATTACTGGATCGTAGCTCTGTTTTTAACCTTTGTGAGGAACTTCCACTTTCCATTATGGAAACATTCCATAATGTTTCCAAGAGTGGCTGCACCAGCTTGCATCCCCACCAACAGTGCCGGAGTGTTCTCCTTTCTCCACATCCTCACCAATGCCTGCCATACAAGCTGCAATCTTAATGTGATCTAAGCTAGACTATATTCAAAAGGCATCTCTTGGTAGCTAGTCTGTAAGGACAGTGTATAAGAAGCAGCACTGTATGACCCAAGTGGAGAGAAGAGGGAGAAAAGAAAGGACATTTTTTCAGTTGAGGCTTTTACTGTTTAAGAGAAAATCAGTTTAGCATCTAAAGAAAGGACCAGGGAGGGAGAAGGAAACTACATTTATGCAGTTAGACTGTTTATTATTTTTATTAAATTAATGTTAGAAAACCTCAGTTATGTGAAAGTATAACAATGAAAGAAAAAGATGAAGCTTTTCCAATTATAAAATAACTCTACTAAATGAACAACATATAAATTTTAAGACACAGCTAAATTGTAAAGTAGGATTCATTGAGAAACACACAGCAATTTTGAAACCAAGTCAGTTATATGTGAGACAGCTCATTTGTTATTGGTTTTCCTGGTTATTAGGAAATAAGAAAAAATTGTTTATGCCTTTTGTTTCTCTTTGACACTTGCTGAAATTAGAGACCTCATCAATACTGCATCATTGTCCAAGCTATTAAGGAAGATGAATGACAAACGTTAATAGGCTAACAAAGATTACAGAAGCTAATTTGCTGTCTTCTTCAGAAGTCTTTTCAAACTTTATTCCACAGCTATGCTGCTCAGCCTCTTGCACCCATTCTCTTGACCATGTCAGGGAAGAATGAAGTGTAAACCCATATTTGTATGTTCCTTTCCCCATGATCTCAAGGCTCATCTTCACACTCTTCCAGATAAAGGGAGAGGCCTACTTCAGCTGCACTTAGGGGCTCACTTCTCTTTGGGCCCGTCTTCCACTTACTATCCGCCCCCCCATCCATATATATACCATTTGTAGGAAACAACTGGTCTTTCAGAGCCTTTAGTGGCTTACATTCCTCATATAGACTTACAGTTATATTTTCCTATACTTTCTCATTTGAACAGTATTTGAAGTTTGTGGTTTCTTGAAACTAAAGCAATCTGAAAGTGTTTCTAACTTGGCTGCAAAAATCATAGAAATTGTTCTGGAAGGTCTGTTTTCCTGAGATTGTAGCCAGAAGATTCTAGGCTTTGAAGCAGAAGCTAGAAGTCTTTCCACATATAGAATACATTACTAACAGCTTATATTTATATATAACATGCATATGTAAACTGTCTCACATGTAACTGAAAATTGTTTTATGTGCCTCGGAAAGTTCTATTTTATTTTATTTTATTTTATTTTATTTATTTTTTAAAGATTTTATTTATTTATTTGACAGACAAAGATCACAAGTAGGCAGAGAGGCAGACAGAGAGAGGGAAGCAGACTCCCTGCCGAGCAGAGAGCCCGATGTGGGGCTCGATCCCAGGACCTTGAGATCAAGAGCTGAGCCGAAGGCAGCAGCTTAACCCACTGAGCCACCCAGGTGCCCCAGAAAGTTCTCTTTTAAAATTAGCTATTTCTTATAAAAATATATTTTGTTCAGGGCTTCCTGGGTGGCCTTGAACATCCCTACTCCATTTTATCCATACCCTACCCCACTTACCCTCTGGTAACCATCAGTTTGTTCTCTATAGGTAAGAGTCTGTTTCTTAGCATTAAATTCTCTAGTTCTCTTACTGTTCTCATGGAAAAACATGGCTCACCTACTTTTCTTTCTTAATAGAAAGCTTAAATTGGTCTCCTAACTTGGATTTCTCCCTGAATTTCTATGGCATGTGCCAAAGGGCACCAAGAGGACCAGTTTGGAACACTGCAGACAGGAGCCTTCTGCCTTTTTGAGTGTATATAGCTGGGCAGGCTGCTGACCAGCTACTGGGGCAGCCCCCTGATCTGTGACCACAAGTGCCATTGACTCAGGGGAAGAAGGCTATTGATCATAGCATTTATCGTCCTCTGTTCGGGAATTAGGAGCCCTGATGATTTCAGACCATGTGGCTGATGCGGCCTAGTCCATTTCCATCTGCAGCAGGCAGGGTGGCAACAGAGCAACTCTGGAGACTCAGAAGTGACCATATTTACCTAGAAAGACTTCTAGCTTCTGCTTTCTGGAGACTGGCAGGGGTCTGAGGAAAATAAGCCCTTTGGCACAATTCCTATGGGTTTTGTAGCCAATTAGAAACAACACTCAGTTTGCTTTAAGTTCAGTTTTGAAACCACAACTTTCAGAAACTGTTCAAATGAGAAAGTGTAAGAAAATATGCCTGGAAGTCCATTGACGACCATAAAAGACCTGGTTGGCTTGGGTCCAGCACAATGGCAGAGCTTGGATCTTAGAGAATCACATAGGAGGGCACCCTGTTGTTGTCCAGACCATGCCCCAGGTGGCTTTGATTCCCCGATTTTAGGGTCTTCCAGAAATACCTCAGCGACACATCCTTTTTTATCCCCCCAGCATCTTCCATGGGAAAGATAGTCTGATGTGACTGCATATCACAACTTATTTTTTTGTTTTTTCTTTCAAATCACTAAGTTGCAAAATGACCCTTCGCCAACCCTGGAACTCAGAATTATCCTAGAATCTCCTAGAATCCCACAGTCAGAGAAGCTTCTCACCCTGGATGACAGGTGTCTGGGCTTAGCTCAGCTACTGGGCTTTAAGCTGAATGTCTGGGGAACAGCAGGAGATGAGTAATCTTTATTATTTGGAAGCATCTTGTTTTTCTTCCTTAAACATCTATTTTCATTTGAAAAATATATTTTAATGAATAAAACAGATGAAAAGGAATCAATTAAAAAAAATCATTGAGGGGAAATGAAGTACTGGTGCGCCATAAATCTGAGATCCTAGAGGAGGGTTAATATTCTATTGATATTTTCCAGGAAGTAAAGTAGCTTATTTAGATGGAAAAAAGGGGATAAAATTGTGCTAAACTAATTTTGGAGTTTTTAATTTGCTATGAATTTGGAGTAAATTTTACTAGGAAGAATTGGAAGTACATGTTAACTTTTATTATCAGGAGAAATCACATCTTTTAAAGATGAGGGACCCTTGTGCTTTGTGTAGGTCCTCTCACTTTGGTACAAATCTTAGGTTTGAAACTGTGCCTGGTTAATGGTGACTAAAATGACCTCTTTTAGTGTGGTGGTATAAATAGGGGTTTCCAGCCCGATCACACAGTTTGGCTGATGGTAAATTCTGAGTCCAGTGGTTAGACCAGCTCCCAGAGTGGTAGGAAAGATGCGTAGGGACCTGTAGAGGCCACCATCCTTTCTGTGGAAAGGTCTGCATAACTTCCCATTAGAAATTAAACAGACAAACTGACCTAGAGTTTAATAACATGTTCTTTGTGGATAAATTTATTCAGCACAAAATTAGGCTATCTGTTCTTTTATGTGGAATTCTCTTATGACAGATTCTTTTATGTGGAATAGCCAAGCCTTAAGAACACACCTTAGCCTCTGGAGGAAGCCCTCACTTGTGTAAGAGTTGTACTTTAAATTTTCATTCGAATTCATTTGGAGCCACTTTCTGATACATAATGTTGATCATGTCGATTCTGTCTGTTTCCTATTTGCTTTTTACTCCCTCTTCTTGGTCATCTGTAAGTTTGCTATGTACAACTGCTTCATGGGTGACTTTATGGGATCAAGACTATTTAGTGGGTTATTGCCAGCTTTCACCCAATAGTACTGCTAACTTCTCCTGCTTAGAGCCAGAATCATGGCCTAGTTTTAGATACAGTTAAGTTTTAGATCACCTTCTGAAACAGTATAAATTTCTTCATGTCCTAAAATGTTTGGCCACACTGAACTCCCCTCCCCTGCCCCACAAAGAAACCCACACATACTCTCTTCGAACTGGGGTCGGCTGTGTGTTCTCTATAGGCACTAAGCAAACCACTCTCATTTTCACTCACAGGTTCTAATATGTGTTGTTTTTTTTCTCATTGTTTTAGGAAGTTTGGGGCTCAAGGGTCACGACTTACTGGAGCAGGATGGGGAGGCTGCACAGTATCACTTGTACCTGCTGACAAGCTGACCAGCTTCCTAGCAAACGTGCACCAAGCTTATTACCAGAGGAGCGACCGAAACTTAACATTTGAGAAGCAGAGTTTGTTTGCTACCAAACCTGGAGGCGGGGCTTTGGTTTTCCTTGAGGCCTAAACAATGTAAAAAATCTCAGAGAAACTATTTAGGGCATTTAGGAACTGGCAGAACTTCTTATGCCACAGTAAATTAATCCTCTTTCTGTTTTGTATTATGATGAACGGTTGCTATTATCAAGATGTATTTCTAAAGAAATGGTTGAAAGCTCTCTATGCTTCATAATGATTATTTTTCCATTTAAAAATATATTTCTACCAATAACAGCCACAATTATGCTTGGACAGATATCTTAAGGATGATTTACGGAGATTTATTGATTTCAAGATATTTAAATATGAATGATAAAGGATATTCAATACTGACCCCATGCACTGGAGTTGAATTAAATATACTGCTACAATTAAATGGATACAATTGCATTGTATGCCATATTCTTAAACATAGTTCATTTCTGGTTTCTCTTGACATTCTTCTTCTTCATAGTTGTAGTCGTCTGTTGAGGACGATGATGAGGGGGATGCCAGAAACTCCCTCTTGTTTCGAGCTTCAGAACGCTGTAAAACATTACGTCATTTAAAGACTCATTAAAGTACGTCATTAAAGACTCATAAATTTTCCTGGACACTCGAATGTGAGGTTACACCAGTTATCAAGATAAGAATCATTTTTTCTGTTTTTAAAGCAAGGATGGATTTAGGCTTATTTACTTTAAAAACTATGTGATATCACATCAGTAATCACTTTCAGTTCTTTTGACCCTGAGCTTTCTCTGTCACTTAATAGAGAAACTTAGATAAAAGACACTTCCATCTTTATCTCTATTTTCCCATTGAAATAGAGAATTATCTAGATGGTAATTCAGATAATTCAATTTGTTCATTGAACTTACTTTCTTCCCACTCTATGCTAACTTTTCTCAAATGCTTCTCAGATCCAAAAGGCACGTTACTATTCCGGGAAACGCCACCCATGCCCTGTAGCTCTCTGTTGTATGTCTAGCAGCTCTCATATGTATATGGGGACCAGTGGAGGATGGATGTGCAAGTCTGTGGGTAAGGGTAGGTTCTGGGATTGGGTAGAGGTGTTGGTGAGTCCTGTAGCTGTTTATCGAAAGTGGTCAGAGATATTTGGCCATGTGGTGATGGTTAAGTTATAGGATGATTTAGACCAAAAAACATTTTGCTGATATTATCAGATAATTGAGGCAGCAGCAGTCTTATGGTATGAATTACCCAGAAATTACCACAGTTTTGTATTATTCTATGATTGTTTTGCTTGTTAATGTACAACTTAAAGACTAGACATCATCATTTTGAATCTCAGTTTCAGAGAGACTAAGGCAAAGCTGGTTCTACTATTTCTCGAAGGACAGCAGTCATATATGAAGTATTTACTTTTATATTTATTTATAATTTTATATTTATTTACAATTTATTTATATATATTTATATATATTTTCATTCTTTAAAGAAAGGTAAACACTTGAGAAGTTTAAGTCCAATTTGTTGAATTTTGAGTTTTATAACACCCAATAACCCAAAATCTTAATTGATTTCAAATAATTCTTAGTTGTTGCTTTTTAAGATTTTAAAATTTATTTGTTTGAGAGAGAGCGAGAGAGACAGCAAGCACAAGCTGGGGTGGGGAAAGACAGAGGTAGAGGGAGAAGCAGGCTCCCTGCTGAGCGAGAAGCCCCAGTTCCACTTTGGCTCAATCCCAGGATCATGACCTGAGTCAAAGGCTGACTCTTAATTGACTGAGCCACCCAGGCACCCCAGATTATATTTCTTTGTTTTTAAATACCTTTACATTTTCCACAGAAGATCTGTGGTTGGTATATAATTATTTAAAGATACCTGGATTACTGTAAAAAAAAAAAAAAAAAACCCAGACCCAAAAAACAAAAAACGTGGTACTTTCCATGCTTTGCTATTCTATTTAAATTTTTCACCATGAGATTCCTTCTTGCAACAGGTGAGTAAAAATTTCTGTTGTGCCCTCTGCTTTGGAGGACACAGTTGTTCTAAGTCAGGGGTCTACTCTGTATTTGTCTTGATGTCTGGCTCGAAGAAAAGAACGATTTTTCAATCAAACCATCACTGTTACTCTAGAAATTATGAGATCTATCAAACTTTTCTAAAGGATGGGGCTAGGGCAACTGGATAAAAGTTTCATGAAGATGGAATTTGAGCAGGGCCCTAAAGGATGAGTAGAATTTGAAAGCTGGGGAGTAGGCACTGCAGATGGATGAGTATATGAGTATGAGAAAACATGGGGTGTTCAGAAGGCTCAGTGGGTTGAAGGGTTTGTCCTGGGATACAGTGGAGGAGAAGATAGACTATACTGACTGGAGGCAACTTTTGAAGAGCTCAGAAGTCTAGCATTTAGAGGAGGGGTTGCAAACCAGCAGCCCATAGGCTACCTCTGGTCTGCAGATACAGTTAGTTTGGTCCCCATAGTATTGAAAAATTTGGGGTTCTAATCAGGAATTCTACAGAAGACTCTGGATTCCTGATGGTGGAAGAACTGATTCTCTCTGGGCTTCCACTCCTGGGGGGTGACTGTGAACTAGAGCTGCAGTACAGCTACTTTGTTTGGGTGAGGCGTTTGGAGCCTTCAGTGTGCTACAGTTTCCACAACTTGTACTTTTCCTGATACTCAGGCCATGAACAATGTACCAGCCAAGGTGCCTTGCCCTTCACCAGCACACTGGCACAGTGGTTTTCCTACACTTCATTAAACTTGTATCCATGTCTCTAGTAGTAGTAGTTAAGGGAGACCAAGAAGAATGGGAGAAAGAATTTTTTTGTGTGGAAGTGAAGAATAGTCCCATTTGTTTAATATTAAATAACTAGGTGTTTTACTCCCTTCTCTCTCCTTTTGGCTCAGACAGGAATCTGATTTGATAATTTGACCTCTGTGTTTGACATTATACCAGTAGCCAACAAGGATCGTTCTAGATGACATGCTAAAAATAAAAAGCTCTCTCCTGTTTCTGACGTCAGATTTGCCCAACCTCCAGATTATCGCACCTTTTTCTCTACATGTTCTTGCCTGCTGGAAGGGAAGAAGAACCTTCAGATTTAACAGAACTGCCCAGAAGTTGAGGAGGAACATAAAAAGAGGGGACAGAGAAAACTGGAAAGATGGAGCAGATGCCCTTCTTCTCTTCCTCTCTCTCACTTGAGTCCTGCTTAGAACCTTCTAATTTCTGCAGGGACCACTCATCTAACATGGTCATTAGAATCCAATATATTTTTGTTGAATTCTTAACAGAAAATAAAATATGACTTTGCACACTGATACTTTTCTATTAGTTTGAAATTTTGAACACATTTGGAGGTTTTCAGTTGCATAAACGGCCTGTGGTCGGAAGCAAGGGATGAGGATAAGTGGGTGTGAGGTTGTCATTAATATGAAAAACAGATTATCTTAAATGTGCATGTGGATGATTAAATGGCAACAGCGTATTCTACCTTGCCTCTGTAACTTGGATGTGAAACCGTATGTTGCTTATTAAATACCGTCCAGTCCATATAAGAGAAGCTACATAGAGGATATTCAGTTATCTTCAAAATGGAAACATACCAGTTTATGGAGAAAGTTCTCAAAGTCATTCTTAACTTCGTAAGGTTTTTTGGCAGCCTTTGCCTGGAGTCTAATCAAAAAATAATAAAAAAAAAATCAGTAGCCAAACCAATTGTTTTTATACTGACAGACACCAACTGAGAGCTAACATTTACACAAAATTTAATATGCTGGGCGTTTGCCAGCATTTTACATATATTCATTCAATTACCCTTACAACAATGTTATCAAGTAGGTACTACTATTATCCAGTATCATGAGGAAAAAGGCTCAGGTAGTTAATTAACCTGCCCAGTCATACAGGCAGCAAGTAATACAGGAGTTGAACCCAAGCAGTGTGACTCAAGCCTTCAATTCAACCACCTGAGCGAAGCATTCTCTTCAGTGAGGTGGTCTGCACAGTATTTGTGAACTGATTTTGCCTGCCTGGCTCTGGCGCAGACTTTAAGGAGTGTTCATGGGGACCGAAGAGTACAAGGGACCAGCAGGGGGAAGATCTGGGGGGAAAGACGGACCAGTCTGGAAGCTCATGGGACGCAGGAATCCAGGAATCTATCCTGATTTTTGTCACCAAGCACTCATTCAAGAAATCTTTAAGAAGGAGTTGATAGCTGGATTCAGGAGGCAGCAGGAACCTTTCCAGAGATCTGTGGATGAGTGGAGAGGCTGGGGTAGGCAAAGACTAGGATGGGTAAGAACTGGGAAAGAGGGAGGAACATTAGCAAGAGAAACAAAAATGAAAAGAGGGGTATATGGCTATTAATTTCACCAGCAATTTTCAAGTGGAACATTTAAAAAATATTTTTCCTGCATGGGATTTGTAGGAAGTAAACATTTCTGAAAATTCCAAATATACTTTGCTAAATAAAGCATGAAGTTTAGATTAGCCCCCTGCAAGGCCACTTCTCCGTCTCTTTAGCATTTAGTGTCGGGCACCCCGGGGGCACAGTAGGGCTAGCTCTTGAGGGCCTCCTGCGTTCCTTCCTGCTCTGCCACCAGCACATGCCCCTCACTCGCTCTCTGCTTTATCTCTGCCCATTTTCTCTCTCCACTGCCTTTTCTCCTCGCTTAGGGTCACCTTCTGGGTCTCTCTTCTCCTGCCTCTCTCCTCTAGCTCCCACAGTTTGGGTGTCTCTCTCACAGGCCTTTAAACACACTCCAAAATATCCCTGAGGCCCTTCCTCAGTAACGCCCTCTCTGAATCTCCTTGAGATGCAAGTCATGCTCAGACTCCGGCTCATTTCACTCTTAAAATCGAGCCATTTTCCGATTCACACTTTTAATTTACAGTGCGCCCTTTCTTTTTTTAAATGACATATGTCTCATACCATAAAATCCGCCCTCTTAAAGAGTGCAGGTCAGTGGTGTTTTTAGACTTGCAGTCTCGCCACCACCACTGCCGCCTAACCCCTGTCTTTCCTCTCATCTTTCCTCTCCTCTCCATGAGCAGCTCTTTTTTGAAGATTACAGATAGAAACGCGTATGCTGTGCCTATAGATTTAACAGGCACATGAGATTTAGCTATACGAGTATTTTCCCCTTATTTTCTCCAACAATGTCCCACTGCATAAAACATATTTGAGTGCTTCTTGCAAACTGCTCTGACTGTCCTACATTCTTCTATTATATCCTCAGTGATGACAAATCCTACCCCATATAGATTTAATCTTGGGGAACTTGTAAAAGTCACAGGGAATCAGATCCTTTTTTTTTTTTTTTTTTTTTTTTTAGCGTGAGAATGCAGGGGTGGAGAAGTGAGGGAAGAGATAATCCCAAGCAGGCTCCACGCCCAGGATGGGGCCCAACGTGGGGCTTGATCTCAAGACCCTGAGATCATGACCTGAGCCCAAACTGAGAGTCAGACACTTAACCAATTGAGACACCCAGGTGCCCCTGGAATCAGATCTTATAATGTAGGTATTGTGAAGGGGAAACTTGGGTGTTAAGATATTTGGTAAAAAGTGAGATAAGATTCTAGAGTAATGGGTTGGATTTTCTCATGTGACTGGGAAACTAGCTTTTTAATTTTTATTTTATTTACTTTTAAGATTTTGTTTTTAAGTAATCTCTACACCTAATACGGGGCTCAAACTCACAGCCCCAAGATCCAGAGTTGCATGTTCCACTGACTGAGCCAGTCAGGAGCCCAGAAACTAGTTTTTTTGTTTTGTTTGTTTTTGTTTTTTTTTTAAACTGAAGTCTAGCATACATATAAGGTTATATTAATTTCAGGTGTACAACATAGTGATTTCATACCTCTATAGGAAACTAGCTTTTAAAGTTCCAAAATAGTAATTAGAAGATGAATGGCACACAGCTGTGGTCTTACAAGGCACTTGTCTGAAGGGCTGCACTCATCTGACACATTTTTGTGCACGTGGGTGTGCTAGAAGTGGGCTAGTCTCAATACTTTATAGTTTTCCTTTTTATACTCTAATTTGTAAAGTAAACAAATCAAATGTGCCCGAAAAATGTTTGTGTGTGTAGGGACAGAAGGGGAACAAAGAACTAGCCCAAGGGAGACCAGCTAAATAGGTTGTTTTTCTAGCTTACATCTTCCCTAGGGCAGGGCATGGTTATGGATTTAGTTTTAAAAGGTCTTGGGCTTAAGTCCTATAGCTGGAGGAGTAAAAGGAGATGATCATGTTTAGCAATTAATTAAATTAGCAGAGCAGTTGGTTCTGTGGACAAAGAGTGTCAAAGTGTTATTTCAGATGGACAGTTGAGTAGAAAATCTCTTTGCAGATATCTGAGTTGATGTACATTTACATAATAAACCCATTGTAGTTTTAGGTAATACATTCGTTCATTTAAAATGTTTTATAGGGTTTCTTATAGATTTTTAAATTGATTTTTATTTTATTTTTTTAGATTTTATTTATTTACTTGTCAGAGAGAGAGAGAGAGCACAAGCAGGGGGAGCGGGAGAGGGAGAAGCAAGGTCCCCACTGAGCAGGGAGCCCAATGCGGGGCTCGATCCCAGGACCCCAAGATCATGACCTGAGCCAAAGGTAGACACTTAACCGACTGAGCCACCGGGTGCCCCTAGATTTATTTATGTATTTATTTGAGAGAACGAGAGAGAGAATGAGTGGGAAGGAGAGGGAGAGAATCTGAAGTACCTTCTGCACTGAGCTCAGAGCCCCACAAGGGATTCCATTCCATAACCACAAGATCATGACCTGAACCAAAACCAAAAGTCGGATGCTTAACTGCTGAGCCACCCAGGCACCCCTCAATTAAAATGTTTTTAATCACTACAAAGTTGAATAAGGAACAAACCTATCAAGCTCCTTGTCAATTCTTTCCTGCCGCTGTCTTAGGAGTTTTATTTCTTCATTAATTCTGTGCTTTTCCCTATAATAAAATCAAAATTTTGAGTTAAATTTGAAAATAAAACAAGATTCCTAATTGGGAAAATAAATTACCAATTTGCTGACTTCCCCAGGTCAGTAAAAGCCCTTTACACACCAAGTCTTCAGCATCCCCTCCCTGTGCACTACTTGGTGTGAGGAATCCCCCAGAACATCCCCTCCTATAAATACATACTGAAGACATCACCCATGACCCCTGAGTATGGTTTGGATCCACCTTGCTGCTTCTGCAGGGGCCCCTCTCACAAATTGTCCATACCTGTTTTTCCCACTGGGCACAGGAACTCTAACGGCTTTGTGTGAGCGTGCATGTGTGGTGGGGGTTGGGAGGCTCTAGCCGGAGGGAGGTGGAAGGGGAATGGGGCCCCTTGGAAAGCAGAGGCCCAAACTTTTGTCCTGCCTGCTGGATAAGACCTGCCTGGCTTCTCTTCCATCTACCTCTCTTTGCCCTATTTGACAGCTTTCCTCAATGCTGCCCCAACTGCCACCCCAGCTCCAGGGACCTTATGCTGCAACACACCTTTCTCTTCTTCCAGAGCTCATCTTTGTAAACAGTACTCCAGTCTCTGGTCCCTGGAGCTCTCGTCTGGCCTCTCCATGCGGGGGTGCATCCCTCCAACCTACAGCACAGCAAAGTGTCCTTCCTTCCTTTAATCCCTGACACCTGCCATGGCTCCAACGTACATCCTAGACACTTACCGGAAAAGAATCTCCAAGCCTGTTAGACCCTCAGAAGTGACTCTCCTCAATGGTTAAATAAGGAGCTTAGTGTTGATGATTGCTATGATGATGACTTCCAGCTCAAAAAGAGTTTGAGATTTTCTATTTAACAATAGTATGGCATCCACTTACATTCGAAATTCCTTTTGGTTCCTTGCAAATTGTCTTTTTGCCTCTTTTATAATATCACGGTAAGTTGGAGCAGGTGGTGTGATTGGCTTATGGTCAAGGAAAGATTTTTAATTAGGATCATTTGGGAGAGGAGGACAGTACCCGGCATGGGGGGACTGAGAGGGCCGTTTGGCCTGGGCTTCCCAGTCACGAAGGGTATAAATTGTGGACATAAATATGACGTCTGCAGTTACACTGAGAGGACTGACAGAAGACAGTACCCATTGGACCACGTTAAACTTGTGTCCCATTATCTGGACTACACCACCCAAAGTGCACTAGGACTTAACAGTTTCATAAATTCTGTAATTACCTTTTTTTGTAGTGTTGTGTGTAAGTGCTTTGTGTGTATGTGTATATGTACATTAAAAGCAGTAATTTGTTAAATGTAAATATTTAAAATGTACCAAAATGTTTGCAACCCTATGTAGGCACTTCTTCATTTCTACATATACTGAGAGCCTCAAGGTCTCTTCTGAAAGGCTCTGGAAGTGACTGGCAGTATAGGTTGGTTGCCTGAGGCTGGTGGCCTCTGCTAACTGCAGGGAAGAAAGATGGTAAGTAGAAGGTGTCAGTGTGCTGTGGATGAGCCTGGGGCTCTTGTCCCATCTGTTTCTGGTACAGCCTGTGGTTGTGCTCCTAACCCTGGTCTTAAACCCACATTCGTGTCTGACAAAGCAGACACTTCCCTTCTGAGACGGCAATTGGCAAATGACTCCAGAAGACAGCCCTCAGCTTGTGTTAAAAGAACTAATAAATCATTGAACAGTACATCCAAACCTAATGAGGTACTATACAGTGGCTAAATGAAAATAATAATAATTATAATGATGATGATGATGATAAAAAACTAGCCTCACTGGTAAAGTAGGAGCTCTTAAACTTCTGCAATCACCAAGATCCAGGGAATGAGACTATCCTTATATGGCCCCCCAATCCCCGTCCTGAAGCACACTTCAATATTATCACTATCTTTCTCTGAATGCAAATTTAGGGTCTATTTCAAGGCTGTCCTTGATGCTCACTTTAATCTTATTTATCTGGCCTAAGAAAGTTAGGAGAAGCCCAGTGGATGTGGTCCCTGGAGCAGGACCACACAGGTACTTAACTTTATGACCTTAACTTCCTGAGTACTGTATCTCAGTTGAGTAACCAGAAGGAAAACCACAAATGTCTCCAGAACAAGGATGCTCCCAAGAGCTTGAATAAAATTCATGTCTTTCCTATGGCGCTCTAAACTATTGAGGAATTATTTTCAATCACATATAACTTGAAATCAAGATCTTAGAACCAAGGAAAAGAACGCCTGATATTCTGTGCATGCCAGACCACTTTCTCAGCAATGCCAGAAGAGAAAGATTCTCAGGGCTGGTCCCAGAGCCTGTTTAAGGGGGCTTTTAATAAGCATCACGGACTGCGGAGGGAAGCAGTGCTGATAACAGGACATACTCCATCCTACCAACCGTGGAGTCTGGGAGGGTCTGAGTGATGACCATATTACTCTAAAATGGATCAAAATTCTCTGAAATACATTTTAGAGACGTCTATTTATTGATAATTCCAAATTTCTTTTTCCCTTTAATCATTTCTGGGTTTTAGAGTAAGGTTTTCCTTAAAGAAAGAGATGAGCCAGACTTTTCTGTTTAATGTCATAATGGCATAAGGTTCCTGGACTTATGATTTAATGAAAAGTTGATTTGTACTGCAGGTGACAATCTAATCAGCGCTTGGGTAGCATGTGGCACTGCTGGGAAACAGACCAACAGTGACATTGCATGTATACAGGATGAATAATCATTATCAACCTCAAGGACGGATGAAGCAAATTGGGAAGTCAACAAAGTGTGTTTCTTCAGTGTCCTTTACTCATCTTCTCCTTTGCTACTTTTCTTTCAGGACCCTCTCAGCCCTTCCTCTCTCCTAGGCCGATACTCACAGGCCATTTCCCAAAGATTATAGACAGAGTGCCATCCCGAAGATTGAGCTCTGGTTCTGGTACTGTGTTCAGCACTCCCTATCTAGTACCGTGGTAGCCAAGGCAGTTAACCAGGCTGGCCCTCTTTTTCCTGGTATGTAAGGTGTGGGGATTTAGTGAGATAGTCCTGTGGCTCCTGTCCTCTTCTGATTTTCTATGAAATAGAATACGAGCCTATTTAAGTTCAGAAGTTTAGACCTATTAGTAAAGTAATGGCAACATGTTTAGAGAGTATGGGATAGAATTTGAGATTTTGCAAAGGAATGAACCAGAGTTTGTTTACTAATAGGATATGGGAGCTGGATGAGATATAGGGAGGAGGAGAGATCCAATGTGGCTAATATAATGGTGGAGTCATTTTACAGAGATGGGGAAGTCTGCCAATTTGAAGAATGTCCTACAGGGGATGAGAAGGTATTTTAATAATGGGCATGTTCAATTAGAAACTCTCAGGAAATGCAGATAGAGATCAATAGGAGCAGATATGAAAACGGGACTCTCTTCAGAGGTGATGATTGAAACAATGAGAGTGAATGAGACTCTGAGAGAGAATGCAGACAGAAAAGAAAGGAAAAGAGAGAACCTTGAAAAAGAGGAGATTTTAGGGATTAGTAGTTGGAGGAGGGCAGGAACTGGTATAACACAGTGTCACATTCCAAAGAAGGAGCTATTTAAGAAGTGTCAAGTAAGCCATAAAGGTCAATTCAAAAAATAATGAAGGGCCACCTAATTGGGCAATATCATTACTCATTCAACAATTACTTTCTGAGCACCTGTTGTGTGCCAGGCATTCATCTGGACCCTAGAGACTGAGCAGGTTTCCATACTTAGGGCTCATATTCTAGAGCATACACTTTCCGGAAGCCATTCACCATAGAGAAGTCAAGGCATACTCAAGTAAGTCCCCTGCTTAAAGGAGGGCATAATAAGTAAAGAAACTGATTATTTTAAATACCATAAGGGCAGTAAAAACCATGTGTGAGAGTGGCTGGGAATGTGTATAGGGGCCACAACGTTAGCCTGACTATCAGGGAGAAACAGGAGCTGGCTGTCACATTTGAGTAGGAGCCAGGGTGTTGGAGCTGGAGCAGAGTGAGTATGAGCAGAGTGGTAAGAGATGAAATCAGAGAGTAGGTGGGGTTGGATCTTCTAAGGGGTTGGAAGCCTTTAAGCAAGGGACTTAATTGAATTATGCCTTGAGTATGTGACAAATGGCTTATGAAAAGTGGAGAAAAAGGCAGCTCTTCAGAGGCTCCTCCCCCAGCTGAGGCAAGAGGAGTCATGCTGCTAGGACTAGGGTGGTAACAGTGGAAACAAAGAGAACTGAACAGTTTCAAGATACGATTTAAAGATGGGGTTGATAGAACTCAGGGCTGTTTTAAAATAGGAGTCCTAAAGATGGAATGATAGTATAGACACTGGAATTTCTAACGGAACAGTTTTGAGCACCAAACCTGGCAGTTGGCATGACAGCGTCGGGCAGGGAGTCGTGCCCGGAGGCCAGCCCTTAAATTACCTCAGGCCTAATCAATGCCTGTGCAGAAGGCTGACAGTGCGCTTCTTCTACCAGTTAAACACCTGGGCCCAGGAAAGTGTTGTACCGGCTTATCCAGTCAACCTGCTTCTTGATTAGTATATCAAACACTGTGATTAACTAACAAACCTCAAAGATACTGTATTTTAGGCAGTGGTGAGGGATGGGGCAGTAATTGGAAATGGAATGGAGAAAAAAGAAGTTAACATTTGTTGGATACCCAACATAGGCCACACGCTGTGATTGGACCTTTACAGCATCTGTAGAATTCTGCTTGAGACCCTCGCGACTGGTGTCTTTGCTTCCATGAAAAGAGTTCTACCCCACACAGTCCTATTTGTTGCCTGGCAGAGGTTGTTCCAGGAAGCCTTCTCCTGGTCAGAGCCTCATTTTGCACTGGATCTGTTTTCAGTGCGCTTCTTCCTTTTTTATTTTTTACGATTTATTTATTTACTTGAGAAAGAGTGAGTGTGTCCACACACGTGTGTTGGGGGGGGAGGGCAGAGGGAGAGAATCCCAAACAGACTCCCCACTGAAAATGGAGCCTGATGTGGGGCTTAGTCTCACCACCCTGAGATCATGACCTGAACGGAAATCAAGAGCCAAATGCTTGACCGATTGAGCCACCCAGGCACCCCAAGTTTTCAGTGTGCTTCTGAGGGCAGTGCATCTTACTCTGGGAAAGACATTTCATAGGAATGTAAGTTATATTCAAACAGTAGCTTAGCTGTGATCGAAAAGCCAATGTATCAGCTGGAATTTCCTGTATTCAACTGATTGTTCTGTAACCTATAGTCAGAAACAAAGCATTGTCTTCCGGAATTACAGACATTCATGAGTTCTGATCACACTGTACAAATTACCTCGTCTTCAGGGATCTTCTAAATGACATTACTGGAATTAAGTGTCCACATGAACTACAGTTTTCTCTTGATATGAATCAAGTCTGGATGGCAAAATTCCAAAATAAAACTTCCTTAAGCTAGGCCAAAGTTACTTTCAAACTGGCTTTGAGATTTCATTCTGCATAACATTTTTGACTATAATGACAACTTTAAGGACAGATTAGTCCTCAAATCTAAAAGGGAAGTAAAGAAAGCCTCACTTTAAATAATTAAAGCTGAGGGGCACAGGGGTGGCTCAGTGGGTTAAAGCCTCTGCCTTCGGCTCAGGTCATGATCCCAGGGTCCTGGGATCGAGCCCCGCATCCGGCTCTCTGCTCAGCAGGGAGCCTGCTTTGCTTCCCTTCCTCTCTCTCTGCCTGCCTCTCTGCCTACTTGTGATCTCTGTCTGTCAAATAAATAAATAAAATCTTTAAAAAATATATAAATAATTAAAGCTGAAAAAACCAAAACCTCACAGAATCTACTCATTTTGACAAATGTTTCAGCAAGACTTGAAAAATGTTACTGTGGTAATCATTTCTCAATATACATATGTCAAGTCGTTGTGCTGTACACTTGAAACTTACACAGTACCATATGTTAATTATATCTCAGTAAAAGCAAAGAATATTACTGTACAAAGAATATTACAGCAGCATTAATGTAAGCAAAAGAAAAAAATTCTCCTACAATTCCACTTTCCAAAAAATAAAACTATTTTCATTTTTCTATGTGCCTTACCATCTGTCATATACAAATATGTATTTTATGTTATTGTTATAATGGCATGGTTGCTTCCTTTACCCAATTATCACAATTTTCCCATGCATCCAGGTTTTGTAGTCATTATTTTAATGTTTGCAAAAGATTTCGGAGTATCTGTACTAGAAGGGCTCTGCTGCCCTGATGCAAAAATTTTGCTGGGTTTTCTTATATGAAATAATCAATTTCTCCTCTCTTCCCCAGTTGTGTTTTCCAGGATGACATTTCCCTACACCGCTCCCCACCTTCAAGTCTAGCAAGGGAGGGCTGTGTCTCTCCAAATTCAAATCCCTCTAAGTTCTGGGAAAAGATAGCCTGGTTCCTGCTTAGCTTTGGATTGGTGTGATGCCCAGGATAAAAAAAAAAAAAAAAAAAAAAAAAAGAGGTTGTAGTCCTGTTCATTACATTACATAAGCAAGAAGCCTGCAATTTCAGTTATGCCAGATTTCCACCTTTAGTTTTTTCTGCCCTTTGCCTGTCACAGACTGATGAAATCCAGCAGCTTTAGAGGAGAAGGCTTAGCAATCTTCCTGAAACAAAGAATACCTAAAGACATCAGGCTACTTTTAACATCTGTCTTACTCTCCTCACTACATCTTGTGACTGAAACTTTAAGATCTTCTCCTGAGTAAAAATCACAGAAAGTTGAATAACATTCCTCTTAAAACACGATTAGCACAACTAAAGATATGCTTTTCTTAAAGTGTACATGGTTTTGAGCTGCTGAAATCTAATTTGCATGCAGCTATTTCCTGGTAATATACAATTTCTCAGAGTTCCTGTTAGAACTGCAAAGGTTTTATCCTTGTACAAAGTAATACTGTGCTCTTGAGTATGGTCCCCACGACCAAGCATTTATGAGTGACATGGTGCTTGTCACTCTGAACTAATTGGATTTTCTTCCTTGAACATTCATTATATACTATTAGTATTAAGACAAAGAGCTATGCTTTATTTCTTATAATTATTAATTTTGAACATATGTCATTATTAATATGAGCTGGGTATATATTCTTTATAAAGTCATTCTCCTTGCCTACAAAAGTTGGTCACAGTTGTCTATTTGTGTTGTGTAATGAGGTTCTGGGCTGTATGATGTTGCCACTAAGATCTCAGCATTTTCTTGCACTGTTCAGTCGTGATGGTTTTTAGCTGACTTCTGTTAATGTCTGTTAATGAATATCCTACTTTTATTATCATCAGATACATAAAGTCATCAATTTTCCCCAACTGTAGGAAATTAGAGTACTTACAGTTTACAAATTATGAAAAATGGCTATATTTTATTCCTTGGGGATGACTGTGGTAACATGTTTCCCAAATCCACTGTCTGAACTGACCTCACCCTGTGTTTCCTCATGCTACATGGAGTTTACAAGGCCACTAAATGGAGATGGAGCCACTTGGGTACAAATAAAATAGTCGTGTCCTGGCACTTCCCACCAGCCATGGTTGGCATGGGACATACTAAAACCTGGAGACTTCCTAAAGGCCTCAGTTGAGACTCTGAGGGCTTCGATCTCCCGTTAGAAACAGAAGGGGGCCTCAGAAATTGCAGGGTCCAATTTGATTATAACACAGATGAAGAAACTAAGGCTTCTGAAAAGGAAGTGCCTTGCCTTGGAGAAGTTGGGCATGTGTGAGACTCAGGAAAAGAATGTCCCAGGGGCAAATTTTCTCCTATCTGCTCTAAGTAGTGTCCTGGGATGAAGCTGCAGGAGGTTTTGCCGTCTACCCCCCATTCCTTAGATCTACTTCTTGGAGGATTCTTAGAATTGCTAATAAGATTACCAGGTTTAAGGCCAAAGTATCCGTTCTACACATTAAGGCAATTGTATAAGATATAAAAAGGAAACTCGGCAGCAAACAATGGCCACAATCTCCCCCTTTATTCACCAGAACTCACTTAATTCTTAATCCTAAAAACTAAATTCTTAAAATAACTTAGCATGTGGCCCAAAGTGATCTTAGAACAGTAATCTGCTGTTTATACCTTTGCTTACACTTCAAATATTTCAATGTCAGAATTGCAGGAGTGTTAAACATCCACAACACAACTGTTTATCCAGAAATTTTTAAAAAAATTATTACTAACCCCATATGCCTTATTCTACGGGAGACAGTGGCACTGTCAGAACGCCACCCAGATTCTATATGGCCTGGTATTAACGTATAAAACAGGGGTTTCAGTAAGTTTCCTTATTTAAGACATCATTAGAAGCAGTTTTTTTAAAAATTTTTTTTAATTTTTATTTTTTTTAAAGATTTTATTTATTTATTTGAGAGAGAGACAGTGAGAGAGAGCATGAGAGGGGAGAAGGTCAGAGGGAGAAGCAGACTCCCTGGGGAGCTGGGAGCCTGATGTGGGACTCAATCCCCAGACTCCGGGATCATGACCTGAGCCAAAGGCAGTTGCTTAACCAACTCAGCCACCCAGGCACCCCATTAGAAGCAGTTTTGTAGCATATTTTAGAAAACTGAGGGGGTAAGGCTACCAGAAATATTAACACAGATTTAGCAAAAAGCATTCAGCAAACTTGCCAGGGCTTTTACTAGGCATGGAGATACAAAGATGAGTAAGACATGGCGTTTGACTTACAGGAATAATGAGTAGGAACGGGAAAGAATAGGCAGTTTTTCAAGTAGAAGACAGAAGAGCTATAAAAAAAATTGGCATAGAGACTGTAAAAGTCTTGCATTCTGTTCTGCTTTAGGGCAGAGCTGTCTCCAGTTGGTTGAGGGTGCTCCGGCTCTGCCACAGGCACCTCGGCAGGGTGCTGTGACTGATGACCCGTCTTTCTGTTTCCCATCTTTGCTGTTGGACTGCTTAGAACCCCCATACGAGTACCAGCTGGTATAGAAGGGGTGCTCAGGAGGTGCTGTTCTTGGCCTCCTGAGCAAATATTCTTACTGATATTTCAGTGTCGCTGAATCATAGGCTTCATCTTGAGAAGCCTAGTCATCATCATCATCAAGTTAATTGTTTTTTTGCTATCTTGCTTAAGAAATCAGGAAGTATGATATATCTTCAAGGACAATTTTCACTAAAGTGGTTAACATAAATTTTGGTGCTTTAGATGGTCGGCTCCAGTTATTCGGTCACGCATTCCCTGATAAGACAGAATAAACAAGTTGTTGATTTGTAGAGATTTCATGATTTTTGTAATTTATGCCCTTGAACAGAGACAGCTCCAAGAATTGTTTGGAGGGAATTTATCCGTCCCCCTTATTTCCATCAACCTCTTCTCCACTCACAAAGCTATTCTAAGTAAACATACAAACTGTGGATTTGCTTTGCAAATACAGTGCCTTGCTTGTAACTGGGTTGAATATTAACCTCCTCCTACAGAGCTAGAATCTCTAGAGGCCCTACTCCTGAGATGGACCAAATTGGTCCATCTTATTTGACAAATAATACATGAAACAAAACAGAAACAAATACATGTGAGAAAACCACAAAAGGAGCCAATTTGTTTGTTCTTAAATACACAGACCTCAGCTCTAAGCTAGGATACGGTTCCTACTTTCGGAAATCCTGGAACATCTCTCAGAATCACCTGGAGCCATAAGCTCACAGTGAATTTTATGGGGTGAATGCAAAGTAACAGTGTGGATATTGTCTACTTTCTCCTTTGCCTGCCCACCTTCTAGGAGAAGTGGGTTAGATGAACACAAAATTATAATCAATTGTCAATTTTTATATTTAATTGAGATAATGCTTTTTACTCTTAAATCTAAGCACTCAAAAAGCTATGGATTTTCCCTGATTTTTTTTTTTTTTATTGACCAGTAACATATATAGCAAGAATATACATTTTTTCCAATGGTTGAAATCACTTAAGCTGAAAATGAAATTTTCTTCTCTTATTTGCTATAAATTGGGCTTTACCACATTTATACTAAGTTAAAAAAAGCCAAAATCTTAACTCGTACGAACTCTCCAGGATGCAAATCCCTCCTGCTCCACAACCCCCGCCGCTTAATTTTCCACTGAGCCATGTTTATAATCTAAAATCCCAACTGTGGCTAAAAAATTGATACAATCCATTCCCTGGAACCTGATTACCTAAGGCATTAAAGTCTTCTATGCATTTCATTAGTTAGTTTAATAACAAGTTTGCTGAATTGTGGTTTGTGTCTTGTGTATTGTATTAAAAGGAAGGAAAAGAAAAACCCTAATGAGAACTTAAACGGAGTGTATAAGAAAAAAAGAAAAAAAATCCTGGATCTTACAAGCAATTTTTAAATTGTCTTTGGCTCAAGGTGGCTGCAAAATGCTTTCAATACACATACACATACTCAACTCATGTAAAACAAAACCCCCTTTGTTCCTCAGTTCTTAAAAAAAGTATGATGTTCATTTTCTACCCCACCCCACCCCCATTTTTTTTTTAACTTGGCATACACTCTTAACTGGCAGAGTTTGCTGAAGGAGGAAACTTAGCAACCTACTCAACAAAGTTTAAGAATAGCTTCAATTAAAAGTCATCTAAAAATAAAAATAAAACCTCCTTTTCTCTTCTGAGAACACAATTTAAATATTTGTATCATTTATCCTACTATGTTCTATGATGTTTATCTGCTTACAAAGTGCTCTACTCAATAAGTCAGATATATATATATATACACACATATATATGTGTGTATATATATATATATATATTTTTTTTTTTAATATAAAATCTGGTCCTTTAAGGAGTCCTTGAGAGCCTAGCAGGGGGAGTTATGAGTTTATTCTGGTAACTGATATAAACTAGCATCAATGGGAATTAAGTAAAGGGAGTCCATGGATCAAATATCTGACCATCAAAAGGCAATCACAGAATTTTATACAGATCTAGGTTATTTATAAAGTTCTTGATCTGGGGGCTTCTACAGAGAGTGGTAAGCTTTCTTCTATGAATTGAAGCCATGAGGAACACTGCAAAATTCTGCATGATGCTAAAAGTAGTTATCTCTGAACAAAACAAAAAATTAAACA
Source organism: Mellivora capensis (assembly GCA_004024625.1). NCBI lineage: Eukaryota > Metazoa > Chordata > Mammalia > Carnivora > Mustelidae > Mellivora > Mellivora capensis. The sequence goes on from PISX010017388.1 coordinate 41,647, forward strand.
AAACTAGGATAAAAGGGAAAAAATACAACAAAAAAAAGAAAAATATGAGGGGAAATTAACTTTGTGGGTAATTTTGTTGGATGGATGAGTGGATGAATAAATTATATGTAATCTTAAGCCACTGAACTTCTAAACTTAGAAGGCTGCAAGTGGCAAGGCAAAAGGAAATTCTGTATGTGCTGGCTGTCCGATATCCCAAGGTGACATCTCAAGTTCTGTGAAGAGATTAAACTTTCCTTCTTACTCAAGACAGTGCTGTCCATAGAGCATTTTTGTTATGAGGGATATGTTCAATATCTGCACTATCCAACAGTCACACACAGATAGTGAACACTTGAAATGAGTCCATGTAACTGAAGAACTGTAGTTTTACTTATACTTAATTTTATTAAGTAATTAATTTTTAAAAAAGATTAATTTATTGGGGAGGGCAGAGAGAGAGGGAGAGAGAACCTTGGGCAGACTCTGCTGAGCGTGGATCCCAACGTGGAGCTTGATTGCACAACCACGAGGTCATGACCTGAGCTGAAACCAAGAGTCAGACACTTAACTGACTGAGCCATCCAGATGCCCCATTAATTTTATAATTTAAATATATGTTTAAATAGCCATGCATGTCTAGTGGCTAACATTCCAGACAGTGCAGTTCTAAAATTATGAAAAACATAATAAACACCTAACTCTATGTACATACATATACCTATTTCTTTAAATCTTGCTCTAAATAGTACACATTATTACTTTATGTAATATTGTAAAATATTATTGAATAGATCACATACTATTCTTGGTTTTCTAACTATATGTTTATCTAGTCAAGACTACTCAGTTCGTTAACTCTTACTTGGAGAAGTTATTGATGCTTCTTAAGAACAGTGAGGAAAAGAAAACCACCCTTTATGGGCTAGTGCCACAAAATTGAGTATACAGAGTAAGAATCAATGGTCTTTCTTCGAAAATAAATTATCTTCAGAATGCCCCTGAGGGTGCTGTGACTTTTGCCTTTTGTAGAGTCCATTTTCTCACCTTGATAATTCTTGCACCTTTTGCCTTATATAATTTTTTGTTGTTGTTGTTTTTCCAAAAAGATTTTATTTATTTACTTGAGACAGAGAGCATGAGTTGGGGAAGTGGGGCAGAGGGAGAGGGAGAAGAAGACTCCCTGCTGAAAGACATGAACAGACACTTCTCCAATGAAGACATACAAACAGCTATCAGACACATGAAAAAATGTTCATCATCACTAGCCATCAGGGAGATTCAAATCAAAACCACACTGAGATACCACCTTACACCAGTTAGAATGGCCCAAATTAACAAGACAAACAACATGTGTTGGAGAGGATGTGGAGAAAGGGGAACCCTCTTACACTGTTGGTAGGAATGCAAGTTGGTGCAGCCACTTTGGAGAACAGTGTGGAGATTCCTTAAGAAATTAAAAATAGAGCTTCCCTATGACCCTGCAATTGCACTACTGAGTATTTACCCCAAAGATATAGATGTAGTGAAAAGAAGGGCCATCTGTATCCCAAATGTTCATAGCAGCAATTGCCACAGTCACCAAACTGTGGAAAGAACCAAGATGCCCTTCCACGGACGAATGGATAAGGAAGATGTGGTCCATATACACTATGGAGTATTATGTCTCCATCAGAAAGGATGAATACCCAACTTTTGTAGCAACGTGGATGGGACTGGAAGAGATTATGCTGAGTGAAATAAGTCAAGCAGAGAGAGTCAATTATCATATGGTTTCACTTATTTGTGGAGAATAAGAAATAACATGGAGGACGTGGGGAGATGGAGAGGAGAAGGGAGTTGAGGGAAATTGGAGAGGGAGACGAACCATGAGAGACTGTGGACTCTGAAAAATAATCTGAGGGT
>PISX010017389.1:0-43458 GCA_004024625.1 Mellivora capensis
CAGTGTTAATCAGTTAATATATAGTCTCTGTCTACATTATGTTCTAAGGTTAAGATCAAGTCTCTGAATTCAAATTTCTGTGTGTCTTAAAAATAAAATTTTGAAATTGTTTTTAATAGCTGGTATTCTTTTTACTTAATCTGTAACTGCTACTGTGCAAATCCAATTCCATGCACTTGACATTGAGATTTTGTAGTTTAGCAGGAATTGGTTATTGTCTGTTTCTGTAATGAATTCTATAGTGGCTTTTTAAAGGAAAACTGAAAATACATTAACAGACTAGTGATAATAGCCAATATGAAAACTATTTTTATGAAATTATACATTTATAAGAGAATTTTTTATCATTTTAAAGAACAAAATTTGTCAGAGAGAGAGAGAGCGAGAGCAAGCACAGGCAGAGGGAGAAGCAGGCTCCCTGCCGAGCAAGGAGCCCGATGCGGAACTCGATCCCAGGATGCTGGGATCATGACCTGAGCCGAAGGCAGCCACTTAATAGACTGAGCCACCCAGGCATCCCTATTTTAAAGAACAAAATTAAGCAGATAAAAATCTTACAGAGCTGAATAACTGTGTAGGAATCTTATGTGGTATATACTTACATAGTTAATTTACATATTCTTAATTCAGTATTTTTTATGAACTGCTGTGTGCCAGGCATATGATATGCAGTGATGAGGAAAATGGGCATAGGATTTAGAGTTTAGGTGTGGGAGACAGACAGTTAATAGATAAAACAGGTAAGTATATGATTACAAGTTGAGAAGAGTCTTATGAAGATAATCCAAAGATGCTAGAATAGAGAATAATGGGGGGGGGGGTGGCACGACCTATATTGTATTGACATGAAAGGTCTAACTGAGGAGGTAATATTTAAACTGAAACTTAAAGTATGAGAAGGAACTGATGATGGGAAGACCTAGGCACAGGCAGAAGCCTTGCTAAAATTCTCAAGTGGGAGAGAAGTCTGTGCATATAAGTAAGTTAACAGGGAGACTGCTCATTTTGAGGCTAGAGACCTAAACAAGGGACGGATCATTAAGAACTTATAGACCATGGTATCAGTTCTTACAATTTCATTAGGAAACCTGTGAGAGCTTTAAGGAAATGTGCTCTCATGTACTTTGGATACTGAGTAGAAGAATTGAACTGTCATGAAGTGGGAGGGGTGGGGTGATCACTTAGGAAGCTGTTGGCAGCAGTCTGTGTAAGAGGTGACAGGACTAGACTTAAGTACTGCTAGAAATGTGATAGATGGAGTTGGAAAAAATATATATATATGCATTTGAGCAATATGTGTTGAAGGAAGAAGAAACATTAGTGACAGTTACAAAGTTTTGTGTGTGTGTGTGTGTTTTAAGATTTTATTTATTTGAGATAGAGGCAGAAAGAGCATGAGCAGGGGGTGCAGAGAGGCAGACTCCCTGCTGACAGGTAGCCTATCTCAGAGCTCCATCCTAGGACCCTGAGATCATGACCTGAGCCAAAGGCAGACTCTTAACCAACTGAGCCACCCAGTACCCCCAAAGTTTTGGTTTTAAGGTTGTGCCTCTTGCCCAATATAAATTGCCCATTAAGATTTCAAAATGTTCTCTTTATTCCGTGTGAAAGTATGTAGGTATATGAATTTTCCAGTATAAAACTCAATGGTACTTCCAATACAGAATTGTACCTAAGAAGTTAAAATTATTTTAGTATTTTCAATAAATCGTTCTAGTTTGATTAGGCAATCAAATCTCTGGAATAAATAAGTCAGGGAAGGAGTTCATATCTTTAAATAAATCAAAATAGAATATAGGTCATAAGAAAGTTATTTTTCTCTATTAAATCTGAATAACTGTCTAACATATAAAATAATTCAGTTTGGCTTGAATAAGCAAATGTATTATTTTGTTTTCTTTTATGAACATACAATATGTTAGTTTTTCCTATAATTTAATGTTTCTCTGGGAGTCTTCCCTACTTAAAAACTGATTGTGCCAGGAGAACATTCTAAAATTAGTTTAAGAAAAGCTCAGTTTGTTAAGGAATTCGGGAGGAAAAACATTTGAAGCACTTACTTTTGAGCTTTAGTTGTATAGTCTTTTACCCTCATTGTCAGCCCTACCCTGTCATTTATCTGAATAGTCAGAAAATGAAATTACCAATTCATATTTTATATGATATTTCTCAATTTGTCTGTTAAGTATTTTTTAAGATTTGTTTATTAGAGAGAGGGAGAGAGAGAATGAGCAGGTGGAGGGTAGAGAGAGAGGGAGAGAGGATGCCTACACATGGCTCAGGCTCACGATCTTGAGGTAATGACTTGAGCTGAAACCCACTGAGCCACCCAGGTGCTTCTATATGTTAAGTATTTTTGTTGTACATATCAAAGTCATATTAACAAGGTAATTTGGATATTCATAAATACCAGTTGATAGCATAAAATTAGAGAACAAATAACATTAAGATTCTAGACTGTGAGTAATATTTTATATTATTTTAGGTTATCAAACAGGGGCTCACAGCTAATTCTTTACTAGACAGAGGAATGCAACTTTCAGGATCAACTTCAAAGTAAGTAGAAGTTACATACTTTTGAAGTTTAAAGTCAGTCTTTATTGATTATTAGATATGTAGAATTTATTCTGAGAAATAGCCATTCCTTACTTGGCTATAAACTTTATTATTTATTTATGTTTAATTTTTCTCTTTTAATTTAATTCTTTGACCCATGGCTTATTTAGAAATGCAATGCTTAATTTCCACATACTTGAGAATTTTAAAAGACATCATTTTGTTTTTAATTTCTAATTTCATTTTGTAATCATATAGTATGGTCTTTATGATTTTGATCTTTACATTTGTTGAGACTTGCGTTGTACCCCAGCTTGTCGTCTGTACTGGTAAGTGTTCCACAAGCAGTAGAAAGGAATTATTGGAGGGAGTAGTGTTCTACACATGGTAGAGTTGGTGGGTGGTGTTATCAGATCTTCTATAAGCTTACTGGTTTGTTGTTCACCATTTTTATCAGTTACTGGGAAAGTAAAGTTTAATTAAAGTCGTTAATTTATTTCTGCCTTCAGTTCTATCAGTTTTTTAAAAATTTTTTAAAGATTTTTTTTTAATTTATTCATTTGAGAGAGAGAGCATGATCGGGGGAAGGGTCAAGAGGGAGAGGGGGAAGCAGGCTCAACTATTGAGCAGGAAGCCCAATGTGGGGCTTGATCCTGGGGCCCCAGAATCAGGGACCTGAGCTGAAGGCAGTTATTTAACCAATGGAGCCATCCAGGCACCCCTATCAGTTTTTTCTAATGTATTTTGAAACTCTTAGTAGTTTTTACACACTGATATGTCTGCTTATATCATTTTATCATTACCTAAATTTCCTCTTTAGCCCATATAATAATTCTTTTAAATCCATTTTGATATTAATCCAGCCACCTCAGCTTTCTCAGGCTGAGTGATACATGTGTATTCATGGAGTATCTTTTTCCATTATTACTATTTTTTTTTTTTACTTTCAACCTGCCTATAGTATTTACACTTTAAGTGTATTTTCTTATAAACAGTAAATAGTTGGCCTTGCATTTTATTTTGTTTCATCTTTTTTACAGCTTTTCATTTTTATTTATTCATTCTTATAAGTAACATTTCATTGACTGTCATATGGAGGAATTGTCCAGGGCCTTGGGAAAATGAAAGAAAAATAAAATTAGTTCTGGAAAATTTATTTTTTAAGATTTTATTTGTTTATTTGACAGAGAGAGAGTGGGGGAGCACACAAATGGGGGAAGGGAAGTGGCAGGCAGAGGGAGAAGGAGAGGGAGAAGCAGGCTCTCCACTGAGCAGGAAGCCTGAAGTAGGGCTCAATCCCAGAACCCTGGGATCATGACCTGAGCCGAAGGCAGACACTTAAACCACTGAGCCACCCAGACACCCTGGAACATTTTAAAAAAATGAATTAATTACCGTAAATAATTCAACTCTGTTGTCTGTCATGGCTTTGCCAACATTTATTAGCAGCCACTAGCATTTCTGTTGGACCTAATATGCAAGCCATAACTTGGCATATTGAAATTGGGAACTAGTAAGAATTCGGTATTGTAATTTTCATAATTTGGAAAAGCCCCATCAAGTAAATATATCAACCTTTTCTTTCTTACTTGATGTATTAACCATCTTTGGTCAGTTTGCATATTTGCACCTCACTTTTCTCTGCCAAGCATTTGGGACATAAGCATCTAGCCTGATTCCATGAAAATTTTAGTTGAAATAAATGTGTATTTGAGTGATTATTCATCTTAAGAAAACTCTAACTTCTGTTCTTTTTCATGTCTTTTTAATACATATTTTGTTATTAAATTGTATAGTACACCATACACTCCTCTGGAAAAGAAAACTGTTGATAACACAGATGATGAAACATTGACAGAAGAGTGGACCCTGGATCAGCCAGTCTCTCAGACCAGGACCACAGCCATAGTTGAAGTGAAAGGGACTGTTGATATTGTTCTGACTCCCCTGGTAGCCGAAGCTTTAGACAGGTATTAATTTTGATGAAGAATATAATTTTTAAATAATGTTTTATAAAATGATTAAGTATATGTGATATAATTATCATATGTGATACGTATTCATGAAGAAGAATATTGGTGATGGCTGTTTTGGTTACACAAAGATGAAAATAGGTTTAAAAATAATAGATTTCTCTATCCTGCAAGGAGCTTATAATCTACTGAGGGAGACAAAACTACCATGAATGGACTCTAGAATGGAACATAACAGAACAGTTTAGATAAACTAGGCCATAGTATTAAGTGATATTTAGGTTTTTCCTGTACTGTTTTTCTTCCCTCAGGTACATTGAAGCAATGGTTCATTGTGCTAGTACCCGCCACCCAGCTGCAATTGTAGATGATCTCCATGCCAAAGTCCTCAGGGAGGCTGTCCAAAATAGCAAGACTACCTTCTCAGAAAATGTAAGAACTTTTTATTCAATGACTTTAGCAAGTTGAGTACTCTTCATGTATACATGATACCTGAACTTGAAAAAAAAATAGAATATATTAAAATTTTATTAGCCATTTAAATTGGAATACATGGACATTTCTAAATAGTCCTTATATGTTTGTTATTGGCTCCTTAAGAGATAATGTATATAACTATGCTGTGGATTAAATAGCCAATAAAATATTTATTAAATTTGTAGCTTTATTTTTTTCTTTTATTTCGGAAGTAGTTTAATTGTAAGCCTTTCCTAAAGAACTTTGGTTCTGAGTGAATGCACATTCTTCAGGCTGGTACCTTCAGTTTCTAAGACAGCAAAGCTGCATATAATTTGGCTTTTCTCTGTGATTAGATCATTTTTATCTTTATATTTTTGAGATTATTTTATCATGGTACCATGAGAGACTATGGACTCCAGGAATCAAGCTGAGGGTTTTAGGAAGGTAGGGGATGGGGAGATGGGCTCACCCAGTGATGAGTATTAAGGAGGGCACGGATTGCATGGAGCACAGATTGTTATATGCAAACAATGAATCTTGGAACACTATATAAAAAACTAATGATGTACTGTGCAGTACTAATGATGTGCTGTACTAACATAACATAATAAAAAGATTATTAAAAAATGGGTATGATTTTAGGTTGGAAAATAAAGTAGCAGGCAAAACAGATGCCCACTAAAACAGAAAAAAAATATTTTTGAGATTATTTTTGTTCACCTCAGTGACTCAAGTCATCATCTCCTGTATGTGATAGTCTACTTATGCAGTAGTTCTAGCTATGGAGCCAGTTTCTTAGCAGAAGAGCATCCTGATGCTCTTCTGGTGATTCTTCATTTGACTTTCAAATTTATCTGGGTCATATTTGGGCAAGAGACCAGAGGTAAGGTAAAGTGAGGCTGATTATTTTTAATGATCCAACTGTTCAAAACATTGGCATTTCCTAGGGTAGAGGAGTATACATCAAAGAAGTTTGAAAATATTCCCAGGCAACAAGGAGCCATTTATCAAATCCAAAATATACTATCAAATAAATACATTTTAGTGATTCTAAAGTAATACTTATTGCCATTTTTTTTCTGTTTCTCTGTAGATTGGTTTCACTTTATTTTATATAACTTCTCTCAGCCCTGAAGCTGCCAGTATTTTTCCTAGCTATTCGAAGCTTGGACTTTAAGAGTATGGGTGCTAACTGGGAAGGCAGCTGGCATATAGATGGGCATAAGGGAGCACAGTCAATAAGCAAGGTGCTATTGTGGACGTTGTGGAAATTATGAAAGTTCTATGAAATAACAATTCTACTTTAATCTCTTTAGCTATCTTCCAAACAAGATGTTAGAGGAACAAAAACTGAACATGCCACCATAGGAACTACTAATCAAGGACAAGCACAGACAAATCTTGTAATGAAGCAAGATAATGTAACAATTAAAGGTCTTCAGGCTAATGTTAGCATACCAAAGGTAACCATTTAATATTTAAAAAAATTTTCTTGAAAGAGGAGAACATTTTGGTGGTTTTTATAGTCTGAATTTACTAAACTGAATGGCGGTAGAATAGATTATAATATCAAAAATACATATTCCTTTGATGATCTAATATAAAAATTAATAATACAAATAGTTTACATAAATGGAATATTGGGTGGTATTTACTAAAATATTCCATATCCATCCATGATTACTTAATGAGTCTGTGTTTATAAGCTTTATCTTCATCACTCTCAGACACATAGATATACCATTCCTAACAGTAGTTTTTCATTTTCCTGTATATCTTATGTTTAAGTGATAATATTTCACTTTGTATCTCTGAAATTTATGACATTTTGTGTGTTAGGTAAACTTATGTTTGTTACAAGCCTCAGTGGAAGAATCTCCAAGTACAGCTCCTAGTAAAAGTGTGACTCATGTTTCTCTAGTAGCATTGTGTTTTGACAGAATTGCTACACAAGTTCGTATGAACAGGTGAGAAAGATTTTATTGAGCCATATTTTCTTATTGGTTGTAAAAGTAAGCCATAACCATTTAAATACATTTCTGAAAATTCTAATGTTTAAACTCAAAATTGGTATTGGAATTTCAGGTATTACTATAGATAAAAAAAAGTTATTTTTAAAAGTTTTTACTGTTTTTACTCATACTGTTTTTCAGTAAACACTGAAAAATTTATTAATAATGGCTTAATTACAACAGTGCAGTTTTTAAAAATAACTGCTTATTAAATGTTTTTACTGAACTATATTATTTAAATGTTAACCATCATACTTTTTTTTTTTTTTTCATTAAGAGGTGTAGTTGAAGAGACTTCAAATAATACAGAACCTGGTAGAATATCAAATTTTGATAGGTATGTCCATGCCACTAAGATGCAGCCTCAGTCATCTGGATCTCTCAGATCAAATGCCGGAGCAGAAAAAGGCAAAGAAATTGCAGCCAAGTTAAATATTCATCGAGTTCATGGGCAACTTAGAGGTCTTGATACAACAGGTAGGAGCTACAACAAATATTTTTTCTTTGATATGTAAAAATGTAAGAGGATAATGCAAAAGGAAACATGGTTTTTTTCAAATATTGCTACAATTTGAGTATTTTTATAGAAAAGTATTTCTGCATATATTGAGCACATGGTATTTAGCTGTTTATTTACCACATTCTATGAGAATGAAAGGTAAACTTTGGTAGGAAAGTAAGTGGTATGGTCCCAATTAGGAACTGCTTGTATCTCTTGTTTTCTTCATTGTATCTGCTTGCTCATTAAAGAAGAGAGAGTATGAATCTTTATTGTCTTTCTTACTTTTTAAAATCATTCTGTTGTCATAACTTCATTAAAAATAATTAATTGCAGTATCAAAAGCAGATAGTCAAGTTTGTAAAATACAGTAACAATTAGAATGATAGATCTGGCTATGCCTCTTAAATAAAGTCCCTGGTGAGGTGAAAAAGAAAACCAGAGATGTCACATATCCTTTTAATATTTTTGACATAATTCAGTGCATTTAGAAGCTTAACTTATCTCAGACAGTCGGAGATTCAATCTAGAAAATATTGAGTTAGTTAGTCTTTTGGAGACAATTGCTATGCTAAAATCTACATGTGGGACAGATGACTAATCCTGAATGTACAAATGATTACCTTGACTTTGCTCATTGTATTCTGTAGGCTCTGAAGTTTCCATGATTCTTGTCTGTATTCTGGGTCTGTATAACTGTTGTGGCTTTCTCAGATCTTCTTTCAGTATCCTTGTGTTTGAGAGCAAAGTATTTGACTGAGGATTCCAAATAAAGAGACTTTTCTTGGCTACCTGAGATCTATCGTCCTAAAGCTAGTGCAAAATACAGTGGCTGGAATATAAAAAGACTTTTATCAGCTCTGTAATTTACACTGGTAACCAGTTTGCAATTGCACAAGAGTGCAAGAAGTAACTAAATAGAATATTGAAAGGTACACTGAACATTGTATAAAAATGCAAGGAAAAATGTAGTTGTCTTTGCTTACATGTTCAGAAGATATTTGTGAAAGGATTCTCAATAATCTAATGACATTTGTTACCTAGAGGGAGAGGAAGTATGTCCTTGGGTGTATGTCAGAGGCTTTTCATTGTATACCCTTTCACTCATTTTGTATCTTTGATCTATGCAAGTGTATTACTTAATCAAAAAATTTAAATAAAATTTAACTTTAATCCTCACCTTATTTCATAATAAGAATAAGTTCATGGGATTAAAGGCAGATATAAAAAATAAATAATGAGAAAAGCATAGAAAAATTTAACTGAATATTTACTCTCTGATCAGAGAAAGATTTTCTAACCATAAGTTTTCATATGATGGAGTATTATGTAGCTTAAAATAATATCTTTGAAGAATTTTTAATGCCATTAGGAAATTATCTTGGTTTACTGTTACTTGAAATATGAGAATCAAAGCAGGTTTGTTTGTAAAATAATCTCCAAAAAGCTAGAAGGAAATTTAATTTGATTGTAAACAAGTTATCTCTGGGTGCTAAATTTACATTTTTTTCATCTTTTTTGCTTTTCTGTTTTAATTAGCAGTAATCAGAGAAAGAAATGAAAAAAAAAGTAAATAAAACACAAGCCTTTGCCAGACATGCAGAATGTTAGTTTCCATATCACATATTATAATTGGTGGAATTATGGCAATGTCTGTTATGAATTATAATTACATAAAATGTGTTAACATAAAGCAGTCCTTTAGTAAAAGCTATAATTTCCCTATTTTCTAATGTTTTTCTTGTAGCTGGGTAATTAATTAGAATGATTTTTTATTTTGTAAGATGATGAAAAAGTATTAATATATAATTTACCATGAAGCTGAATTATTCAGGAGCTTTTTTTACTTTAGATTTTTAGAGTACCCTATAATCTTTCAGAAATGAATTAATTCTGCCTCTGAGCAATTATTTCTTAAATATGGAATCTTTTTTCCTCCCTTTTATTTCAATGTGATTCTGGCACTTTTTAAATTGTAGGACATTAGACATTATTTCAGAAGTTGATTAGTTCATTTATTTTTCTTTTTGGCAGTATTAAGATATATTTTTAAGACACTGGCCCCAATTTTTTTTTTTTAATCTCCTTGGGGTCTCAAGCAGATTCAAACTGAATGGGCCTATAGTCAGTTCTGCCCAAGAAGGACACAAATTTTGGAATCAGACCATCCTGGATTATGTTGTCTATGGGGGGCTGTTTTTCCCTAGAAAGTAGTTTCCTAGCAGCTTGAGTAGCCTGGAGCTGGCTTTCCAAATTGTTGCTATTTATGCCTTTGACAATGTCATCAATAGACCAATTTACAGTGCCCTAGTTGCTGCGGTTCTCCTACAGTGGAGAGGTAGCATCATTGGGAAACAAGCTTACATTTCTTCTTTTCAGTATCTGGTCATCGTTCTTAGCTTTCCTCAGCTCCATATTCGATGCCACCTCATTTCTGTACTGTCTTTCCCCTTGTTCTTGAATCTGTTAAGGCGGGCACCTGGTGAATTAGCATTCTTGTTGGTAGACATGGTTATGAGACAAAGGGAGAAAGCTACATGACCGGCTCAGGCTTCCACAGGAGGCAGTCCGGGATGCACAGGCTACCGGTCAGCTGCCCTCAGAACGTCCACCACGGATCACCCCAAAGACGGTGTCTAGATGTTTTTTTAAAACAATGCAAATCTCTCTGTCTTTAAAGATGCTCATTTTGCTCTCTTTTGGTAACAGATATTGGTACCTGTGCCATCACTGCTATTCCTTTTGAGAAGTCCAAAGTTTTATTTACTCTTGAAGAGTTGGATGAGTTTACTTTTGTGGATGAAACTGATCAGCAAGCTGTTCCAGATGTAACTCGAATAGGTCCCAGCCAAGAAAAATGGGGTTGGATAATGTTTGAATGTGGACTTGAAAGTTTAACCATAAAAGGTAAGCATTTTTTTTTCCATTTCTGCTTAAGTGAGAGACAGATTGGCCCCACATTGCTAAAATGTTTTGAACAATTGTGACTTTGAATAACCCAATTGTAAGCATAAAGTTGGGACCTGGGATTATTTTACCAGGGTGGGTGCCCCATCCCAATTCTGTAAGTGGGACTTTCCCTTCAGTGTGTGATTCAAAACTAACAGAGCATGTAGACATACAAAACATTACTGCCTGAACAAAAATATCTGTGGTTCAGAAAAAAAATTTTTGAATAAAATATAGAGCCACCCAGCTTTTGACAGTTTGCATATTTGGAAACTGGATTTTTTTTATTAGGAGAGCTTTGAAGGATGAAAATACTGTAAATCCTTTATTCAGTGACTGACTTACATTTATGTAACTTACAGTTATATACAATTTTCTTCTGCATTATTGAGTAATATATAAAAAAAAAAGGCTGAGTTCTATGTAAGGCTGAGTTATAAGTTATATGTAAACTTTTAGATTTAGTCATATATATAATAGTAATCAAGTATGCCTACAGTTCTTTACCTGATAATCCAGTCTTACATGACCTATATAGATAAGGGCAAAGTTTTGGTGAGAAAAAAAAGATCTTTATGAATTTTTAATTTTTAAAAATTTTTTTTAAAGATTTTACTTACTTGTTTATTAGAGAGCACAAGCAGCGGGGAGAGGCAGAGGGAAAGGGGGAAGCAGACTCTCCACTGAGTAGAGAGCCCGACTCGGGACTCAGTCCTAGAACCCCAGGATTATGACCTGAGCTGAAAGCAGAAACTTAACCAACTGAACCACCCAGGCACCCCTATGAATTTTTATTTTTATTTTTTTATCTTTATGGGTACTGTAGAGTACAGCATTGAGATACCCACTGTTTTTGTTTTATTTTGTTTTTGTTTTGTTTTTTAAAGGTTTATTTATTTGACAGAGAGAGACACAGCTAGAGAGGGAACAAAAGCAGAGGGGAGTGGTAGAGGAAGAAGCAGGCTTCCCACTGAGCAGGGAATCTTATGAGAGACTAGATCCCAGGACCTTGGAATCATGACCTGAGCCAAAGGCAGACTCTTAACAACTGAGCCACCGAGGTGCCCATACCCACTGTTTTTAATGAATATGTTCCTTCTCTCTTACAGGAGGAAGACAGTCTGGTGCTGTTTTATATAATACTTTTGGAATTATGGGTAAAGCTAGTGTCACAGAAAGAGGTGGAGTGCTGACATCCAATAATTCTTCTGATTCTCCAACTGGCAGTGGCTATAATACTGATGTCTCTGATGATAATCTTCCTTGTGATCGAATAAGCCCTTCTTCAGACTTAAATGGAAATTCTGTTTCAGATGAACAAGTTGGTGAATTTTTAATAATAATAGCGCTTTGAAAAAAATAACAACTATATACTCATTTCAAAGTTAATTTCTGGAGTATATTTGCTTCTTTCAGTATTTGGAATTTTGCTTAAATTGTAATCAATATATTTTGGTGATTATACTACTAGAACATAATTTCTGAAGCATAGGTACTATACCATAGATATATTTTTATCCATCATAGTACCTTGTTTAATGCCTTGCTCATATTGGGCACTTAATAATATTTGTTGAATTAATGAATTAATAGAATTTCAGAAAAGTAGGCATTGCTTTGATGTTGTTTCAAGGATTTTAGCAGAATTCATGTAAATACTTAGTTTTGTCACTGGTAGTATTTCATGTAACTTCTAAATATTTTTTAGTATCCACCATTTTAGCTAGAGTCCTAAAGAATATCTTATATGTAACTCATTTATTATATTTAATATGGTAGAATGTCATGATTAATAATAGAAATAATAAAAATATTCAAAATTCTAGATTACAGAAGAGTTGTACTACTAACTGATTGGTGCAGATTTTTTCCTCTTTGAAGTTTCTTTGTCTATAATAGTATTGTAAGGATACTGAGCTAGACTTGTGAAGATTGAAGGAGATAATACATATGAAAGGCTTAACTCGGTGTCTAGTACATAGTAAGAACTTGGTAAATGTTTTTAAACACATATGTACATACACTTCTGATCATTTGGAAATGAGACCAATTGAAGAGAAATAAAAAACACCTTTTGATTAAGAAATGTTATGGATATTCACCATTCATTAGCATAATCACCTCTGAAACCCAGGTTTCTGGTAGTTTATTTTTTGAAATATTTATTTTGATTTGATGCATAGTTTAGGAGTCTTTTTTTTTTTTAAGATTTTTTTTTTTTTTTTAATTTATTTGACAGAGATCACAAGTAGGCAGAGAGGCAAGGAGAGAAAGAGGAGGAGGAAGGCTCCCCGCCTAGCAGAGAGGCTCGATTCCAGGACCCTGGGATCATGACCTGAGCTGAAAGCAGAGGCTTTAACCCACTGAGCCACCCAGGCACCTTATAGTTAGGAGTCTAATCACAGTTTTCTTGTGAGGTCTTTGAATGTATTTGAGTGGTGGTTAGGGATTAGCACTTTAATTAAGGAAATTAAAAAATACAATAGCTACTCACTGGACAAAAAAGAGCTGGGAAGAACCCAGCTGTTGTTTCCTTCTCCTTCTATCCCACTGAAATACTTGACAGAAACTCAGGTGTCTTCCTTGATTTCTGTGATCCTCCTCTCTTTGCTGAATATCCCTAAATTTTGTAACATTGTTTTCTTTGGGTTCTCTGACTTTTCTTGGTCCATGTCCTCATTCAGTTCTTTGTCCTTCAATGTGGGTATTCTTCCTATGTTGTTGTTAGCTACCTCTTTTTTTTTTTTTTTAATTCTGTATGTCCACTCCCTGATTTACTTCATTTTCTAGTCCTGCTTCATAATTTTATGGTGCTAAATCTTTCCTGTTGGTTAGCTATCTTCATTTACACATGCCATAAGTACCAAAAATTCAGTCAGCCTAAATCCAACTTTATTATTGCTTTGCTTCACATACTATTATAATTAGTTACTTATTATCTATAAGCTGCCTTCCCCTTTTAAAATTTTCAGCTCCTGAAGACTGTCTTCTTTATCTTTTATAAACCTTAGTGCCTAGCTCACAACCTTATCTGAAACCCACAGGACTGATGTATTTGAGAATTCAGATTTTTTTCCTTTAACAGAAAGGTAATATGGTATGCATTTTATATGTTACATAAATTCCTAGTGGAATCTGAGACAGCACTCCATCTTGAAATATTTAAATACTTTTGCAGCACAACATTCATAAAAATTCCAAGTGGGATAAATAGCCTCTTATCAAATTCAGATCAGGTTTTGATGCCACATTTACACAAAAATACTTAGATTTCTTAGAATGTTATGAGATTTAGAGCTGCAGATAAGGAATGTGGACTTATATTTAGCATCTGCTAACTTTAAAATAAATATTGCCCACAATTCACATTGTTTTGTGAACTATTGCCTATAGTTCACATTATTTTAGGATTCAGAGATATTTTGTGGATATTCTTCATTCTTTAATCATCCCATGAGGAAATGCCAGTCTTTTATCTTGACCAGTAATAACTAAAAGTGAATTAGGGAACTATGAAGAGACATAAAGGCAGTAGACTTTTTGGTTTATTTCTTTAATATTATGCTTACCTTCCTGCATTCTAAAGAGTGGTGATTATACATTTTTAAAAAATTACTACTTCTTAACACTGATTCAGATTGCTGCATAGAAGATAAATAAGACTATTTTATTATAGTTTAATATAGTTATATTATTTGGACATGGACTATACTAGTATTTTTGTGGCATTTGTTTTTGGAAATTTGAAATATGTTGTTAAAATGGAATGGAAAACAGATTGTAGTAGGAAGTAGAAGACATTGATTCTATCATTCATTCTCCTTAATAGTTGTATGAATTTTGACAAGTCACAAAACCTCTTTCTCTCACTTTTTTCATCTGGAAAAAAAAAATACTTAAACATCCCTAAACAAATGTAATTGAATGAAGTGATCAAGAGAAGCATTCGGTTCTAGGATCTGTGACTTATGGCTTACTACAGTGCAGTGGTTTTTCAGTCTTTGCTCCATAGAGCTTTAAGGATCTTAAGTATTTCTCAGAATCAGGGTTAGGCTGAGCAAGGTTTATGTTACCTGTTTTATATAAAGGTGTCACCTGTAGAACTTGATTCAATGGGAAGATTTTGTGCTTTAAACATTTACTTTGGCACTAGTGTTTTTAAGCAGCTATACATTAGAAGTTTTTGGTTTTTGATTTTATGTAGGATGAAGGAGTTGAATCTGATGATTTGAAAAAAGATCTACCTCTGATGCCTCCACCTCCAGATTCATGTAGCATGAAGTTGACCATCAAGGAAATTTGGTTTAGTTTTGCAGCTCCCACCAATGTGAGATCTCCTACACATGCATTTTCTCGGTAAAAAGTTTTAAACATGTAGTACTATTCCTTGATTTTTTTTCATTTTAAATAACCTACAATTCTGTTTCAGTTATTTTTAACTTATTTTTCTGATCTATCTAGCATTAGGGTTGCCACCTTCTTACCATCTTTCTTATCTTATGCTTTCTGTAGACATTATTCTTATCTTGTTTGACCCTTTTTCTTTTGTAGGGCTTTAGTTTTACTATTATATGTCATGCCACCATGAACTTCTTACTGTCACATCTAATAGGTTTTAACATGTTTCCTTCTTTTCTATTATGTATACTTATATGTTTATAATTTATCTGATAGCCAAAATGAAAAGTAATTTTGCCTAAGTAAAATGGCCACTAAGAATAGTAGGTATGGAAGATTGTTTGAAATACAGTCTTGACAGTTGTTTTTATAATTTTTTTTTTTTTAAATTTTCAAAGGCAGCTGAATCTTTTAAGCACTGCAACTCCAGCTGTTGGTGCATGGCTTGTTCCCATTGATCAACTCAAATCATCCTTAAACAAATTAGAAACTGAAGGCACCTTGAGAATTTGTGCTGTTATGGGATGCATAATGACAGAAGCATTAGAGGTATGTTTATCAACAATACAAGGTATCCGATACAGTTTATTATAGAACATGATCTCTAATTAGTCATCATTGTTGGAAAACAACAGACCTACAAGTTCTTGATTACTGGATATCTTCTATTTGCAGTGTCTTTGATACATCACCCTGTATCTATTGTTTTTGCTTTGTTTCAGAATAAAAGTGTACATTTTCCCTTAAGAAGTAAATACAACAGACTTACAAAAGTTGCCCGTTTTCTCCAAGAAAATCCTTCATGTTTACTGTGCAATATACTGCATCACTACCTGCACCAGGCAAATTACTCCATCATTGATGATGCTACAATGGTGAGTTACTGAAACCATATGTTAGCTTTAAAGAAGTCTCTATTCTTGGGGTGCCTGAGTGGCCCAGTCAGTTAGCATCCTACTCTTAGTTTTGGCTCAGGTCAAGATCTCAGGGTTGTGAGATCAAGCCCTGTGTTGGGTTCCATGCAGAGTCTACTTGGGAGTTTTTTCATCCCCCCTCTGTTCCTCTCCCTGCTCATGCTCCCAGTCTGTCTCTCTAACATAAATAAATAAATCTTTAAAAAAAAAAGAGGAAGACTCTGTCCTTTTGAGGAGCCATTCATTGGCCCGCAGTTTGAGATGCAGCTGGGAAATCCAAAGGAGAAATATGGTTAAAAATAAGGGTTTACAGACAGCAATGGGCTGAGATGAATGATCTGGGAAGTGCCAGCATGAAGGTGTTGGAAGCTGTGATTATGGATGAGCCTTCTAGAAATGATAGTATGTTGATGGAGAAGCTGGTCAAGAAGGGATATCTGAAGTACACCAAAATTAAAGGGGGGAGGCGTGGAAG
This sequence comes from Mellivora capensis, assembly GCA_004024625.1. Classification (NCBI taxonomy): domain Eukaryota; kingdom Metazoa; phylum Chordata; class Mammalia; order Carnivora; family Mustelidae; genus Mellivora; species Mellivora capensis. The sequence continues at coordinate 16,236 of PISX010017389.1, forward strand.
GAAGGTGGAGAGAGCTACAAAGAATGCTGAGGAGCGGGACGCCTGGGTTGCTCAGTTGGTTAAGCGGCTGCCTTCGGCTCAGGTCATGATCCCAGCGTCCTGGGATCGAGTCCCACATCAGGCTCCTTGCTCGGCAGGGAGCCTGCTTCTCCCTCTGCCTGCCACTCTGTCTGCCTGTGCTCTCTCTCTCTCTCTCCCTCTGTCTCTGACAAATAAATAAATTAAAAAAAAATTTTAAAAAAATGCTGAGGAGGGAAAGGAAGAGGTAGGAGAATCAGGAAAAAATGTCTTAGAAGCCAGAGGTAGAAAGAATTTCAAGCAAGAATCACCATGAAATTTCACAGAAATGTTTAATAAAAGAAGGGCTAGTTAATGGTTATGGGGAGAGTATAATAACACAAAATGAATACAATATATGTCTGCCTCTAGAAAAGCACTATAGAAGGTAACACCTTTTCATTAGGGGTTTAGAACTTGAGATCTCTCAGCTCGCCAACCTTTTGGTCAACAGAAAATGCCAAAAGGTTTAGCCAAATTAGGATCAATATGTACTAGCCAGTCAAACTTCTGATAACCTCCAATGAGAGAATCTCTAATAAATGGTAGATTTAAAAAAGGTACTTAGATCTGAGACTACTATACTGCTTTTTACTCCTACCCTGTGAAATGAAGACTGGAGGTCCACAGTGCAAGGTTAACTTGCCTGTCTAGTCACAGGCAGAGAGACCTTGAAACAGACAGAATGGCAGGCATTTCCCATGGATGGATGCTCTGCCGAGATTAAGCTTTTCATGTAAGAGGAAAATACACAATATGGCTTTCCTTACTTGAGTCTAAGAATGAAAGGACAGGCAAAGAGATCTGATGTTCCTCAGAAAGTAAATGAAGTGATTTCTGTTGTTTAATAAGTGGCTCTCTTCAATTAGAGCCATTTCTCTTAACACAGGGAATTATATGTAATAAAGGGGTTGGAGGGGATTTGGATATTTTACTCTTAGGCTAAGGTGCCAGTTGGAAAAATAACCAAATTTTCTTTCTTATAATCATTACCATGTGGGATAAAGTATATTCTAAATTATATAATTATTACTGATAATATATTTAACTTTCAAAATAGTTACAAATCCATCTGTGTCCAGCATTTAACCATAGTAATTTATTTTTTCTAATGTTAAAATAGTGTTAAATGTTAAAATGTTAAATGTTAAAATAGTGGTAGTTACCTAATCTTTGAAGGAAGTACTTTTATTTCCTCTTTGTTTAATGAATATGCTGGATAGCTCAAAATACATTTGATTTCCTCAATAGAACAATAAAGGTTCTAATGTTAAAATAGTGTTAAATGTTAAAATGTTAAATGTTAAAATAGTGGTGGTTACCTAATCTTTGAAGGGAGTAATTTCATTTCCTCTTTGTTTAATGAATATCCTGAATAGCTCAAAATGCATTTGATTTCCTCAATAGAACAATAAAGGTAAAGTGGATTGAGTACTTCTTAAGGAGAATTCCAATTTTGTACCCCATGTTTAGCCTCTTATTCACCTGGTACTGCATTGTTTATGACAGAAAGATGCACTGTTGTGTTTAGAAATTTAGTTCTATTGCCAGCTTGAAATACTCTCTTTTGTGGACAAATTATAACACATAAATTCTAGTTTCTTCATCTCTAAATGGGGGTTATGAGATTTAAATGAATAAATGTATGCAAAGCACTTAAGTGGTAACATTATTTCATCATCGTTGTTACAGAGTGATGGACTTCCTGCTTTGGTAACTTTAAAGAAAGGTTTAGTTGCACTGGCAAGACAGTGGATGAAGTTTATTGTGGTGACACCAGCCTTTAAAGGAGTTAGCTTACACAGACCAGCTCAGCCACTGAAACCTCAATCAGCTGTGGACCACGAACATGAAGATGGACTTGGGCTAGACAATGGAGGTGGTCTTCAAAGTGACACCAGTGCTGATGGAGCAGAATTTGAATTTGATGCAGGTGATTTGTAAATATTTTAGTCAAATATTATACCTTGGTAACATATGTCTGTGATAATTTTGATCGTTTGTGTCCCAAATTTGAAAATGTTATGGCTTAAGTATACAAGTATGATTTGTATTAGTCCAAAGGAATGATAGTAATGTTGGATCTTTATACTGACTTTTGGTTTTTACATTTAATTTCATGAAATACGATAGATTTCTTTAATCTATCCCATACAATAACAGACATCTTTGCATAGCTAGAATATTTGAGGGAAGCATGTTAACTTCCTTTTAAAATTCACATTTGATGAGATGCCTGGGTAGCTCAGTCATTTGAGCTTCTGCCTTTGGCTCAGGTCATGATCCCAGCATCCTGGGATCAAGTCCCTCATTGGGTTCCTTGCTCAGTGGGAAGCCCGCTTCTCCCTCTGCCTGCAATTCTCCCTGCTTCTGCTCTCTCTTTCTCACAAATAAATTTAAAAAAAAAATTCACATTTGAAAAAAAATCCATATTTATATTTGTTCATCATCTTTCCTACACCACTTGAAGAAGTCTTTGAATTTTACCTGGTGCCTGGTTGATTCTGCATTTATGTAGTGTTTAGAGTCATGCATTCAGCCTATAATTCTGTCAGCATCATGACTATGCCAGAACACAGATGGTAGATGTGCATTTCAGAAATACATGTGAACACTTTAATGCTTTTTCAGAGGTAAATTTTTGTTATCACAGCATGTAATATTCAATAGTATTGAATTATGATATTTTGGAAAAGTTGAAAGTACCATGATAAAGGACAGTAGTCTTAAAACTAGAGGTCTCAGAACACTGATATATAATACTTTATCATGCTTTTTTTATTGTCTTTTTTTTTTTTTTTTAAAGATTTTATTTATTTATTTGTCAGAGAGAGCACAGGCAGACAGAGTGGCAGGCAGAGGCAGAGGGAGAAGCAGACTCCCTGCTGAGCAAGGAGCCCGATGCGGGACTCGATCCCAGGACGCTGGGATCATGACCTGAGCTGAAGGCAGCTGCTTAACCAACTGAGCCACCCAGGCGTCCCTTTTTATTGTCTTTTTAAAAAAAAACAACTTTATACTTAAAGTGAATATGCTATGAGGAAGGGTGCCTGGGTAGCTCATTTGTTAAGCATCTGACTCTTGATTTTGGCTCAGGTCCTGATCTCAGTGTCATAATACCAAACCTGATGTTGGCTCCCTTCTAATTAACTATCTGCACATTCCTGGGTTAATCTGAAATTTCTATACTTTTAACTTGGTTTTTTCTCTCTAAACCCTTTGGGTGAGATGTGGAGGGACTAAATACAAGCTATTTGTTTCTTTCTTGAGATTGAGTGAGAAGATTAGGGTTGGGGGAGTAAAAGAAAGACAAAAAATAATATAGCAGATTCCACAATTAATTTCAAGGAAATTTAATTAATTTAATTTGTTTACTCAAGGAATATATAAAGTTGAGTGGTATTAATATTTCAAGAAAATGATAATCTATAGCCCACTTATTCTTTTTTACTGTTTCAGCCACAGTCAGTGAACACACAATGCTATTAGAAGGAACAGCCAACCGTCCTCCACCTGGTGGCTCTGGACCTGTAACTGGAGCTGAGATAATGAGGAAACTTTCTAAGACTCATACACATAGTGACTCTGCATTAAAAATAAAGGTACATTATTGTTGTTTCTGGTTAGAGGAGACTTCCAGGGAAGACCTAAACTTCTGATATCTCAAATTCAAATATTAGGTATTTAAATTTAAATATTTAAATAATATTTTATATTGAATATTTTATATTCAAGAATTAATCATTTAATAATTGAGTAATAATAAATATTTTTATAGTTGAACATGATTAGCAACATAACAGTTTGAATTGAATTATTTTATGACTTTAATTATGCTGTTTTAAGAAACTTGTCCAGTGCTTGATAAGACATGTATATAGCAAGGTGGTTAACTACCACCTTGGGAGCCAGACAGCCTTGGTTTCAGTTGTGCCTCTGACACTTAGTTGTTCTGTGACTGAACAAATTTTTAACTATACTGTGTGTCAGTTTCCCTATCTGTAAGATGGAGATTTCGATAGTAACTTTTTCCAGAATATGGATGTCAAGAAATAACTGTTAATACATGAAAAATGCTTAAACAGTACCTGGCACGTAATAAGCATGTAAGTTATTTGTTGTTGTCATGGGTTATTTATGTTTTGTTAGTTTCCTTTTCTGAGCAATGAAAATGACAGACAATACTTTAACTTTCTTTGAAAGTTTCAGTATAGACTTACATTAATGCTCAGAATCCATAAGGTAAATGACTAACAGTTTTGCCGTATTAAAATATAAAATTTCTACGCAGAAAAATAATGTATTATAAACAAAATAGAAAGACATATGACAAAGGGCTAATTTCTTCATATATAAAGATCTTTTTTCTAATCACTAACACAAATAGAAAATTAGTTAATGGGGAGTTCACAGAGAAATACACAAATATGAACATGTATCCTCTTAAAATTAAAGAATGTAAGTTAAAATGTGAGATTTCCATTTCCACCGATCAAATTGAAAACACTAACACATTTGAATGATGTATATTGGTGAAGATAAGGGAAAGCAGACACTCTTCTACAGTACTGGTGGGAGTGTAAATTGTCACAAACTCTTCAAAGACCAATTTGGCAATCTGTATCAAAATTTAAAATGTAATATTCTTTCACCCAGTATGTTCATGCCCAGGAATTCATTCTAAAGAAATGAATGCTTATAAATGCCCAAAGACACATGTGCAATAATGTTCTTTACAACACTATTTATAATAAGAAAATAATGGAACCAGTATAAATGACTATTTGAGGGCCAGTAAACTAGTGCCTCCTGACACAGAGATGCATACCATGAAGACCTCAGAAAGATGAAGTTGATCTCTAAGTGGATATGGAATGGTCACCGAAGTGCCTAGATTAAAGTAAAAACAAAATATAGGACAATATGTATCTGTGTCTTAAACAAGGATAAATATGTACATGTGCTTATATAGTTATAAATTATTTAAAGAGAATAGATAAGAAACAAGAGTACTTCTAGGGGAAGGAATTTAGTAGACTGGAGCTCAGGGGATACAATTTATTAGATTGTCTTTGTGCTTTTAAAGTTATTATTCTGTTTAAGATATTGCTCTTTTAATTAAAACATTCAGTGATAGTTTAATATACATTTTTTAAAAGTTTGAATTATTAGGCTTATTCTATTTCTGTAGTATAGTTCGAAGCCAGGATACTTTTAAATTCTCAACTTATTAATCAGTCTCAGATTTTTTTTTCCGTTTGATGGTTTTTCCTAGCCCCACAAACATTCCCTTGTTTATGAATTATAGAAGTCCTCCAAAAAATTGAATTACAACTCTTTGTTTCATATCTCTTCTTTTCAGGATCTTTCTGTCTGTATAGTCTTTTCTTGTATGATTTTAAACTGATCTGAAATTCTAACCTTAGATGTGTCAGGACAGATAGAGATGGGCAATTCTGCAATTTTTAAATTTTCCTCAGAGAATTCCTGGAAATGGTTTTTGGCATATTAGAACTCTACAGAGAGGGGCGCCTGGGTGGCTCAGTGGGTTAAAGCCTCTGCCTTTGGCTCAGGTCATGATCCCAGGGTCCTGGGATCGAGCCCCACATCGAGCCCCACATCGGGCTCTCTGCTCAGCAGGGAGCCTGCTTCCACCTTTCTCTCTCTGCCTGCTTCTCTGCCTACTTGTGATCTCTGTCTGTCAAATAAATAAATAAAATATTAAAAAAAGAAAGAAAAAGAACTCTACAAAGAATCTCTTACAGATCAGGATACCAACAAGGGTAGTATAGTATTAAGAATTTTGGAATCAATATCTTGCCACCAGACACACTCTTCAGATTTCAAAGGGAATTAATAATTCATTGTTAATTAAGTTAATTAAGTGAATTCATTGTTAAATTAAGTGAAAATTTAATTTGTGAAAATTTAATTTGTAAAAGTGAAAATATTGTTAAAATAAGTGAATGATAATAAAGGCTATCCCTTGTATTGTACTGTAAAGTTTTAAAACTCTTTTATGTATATTTGAGATTCACCATAATCCTAGTAGGCACAATCTGTTTTGGTATTAATGTGGATAGTAACTAGCAGTAATAACAGTACTAGTTGTGGTAGTTATTAGCAGTCATTTTTATAAGCATAAGAAAGAGCCCTATGTTGTTCCTGTTGTAGGGTATTCACCCATATCATTCTTTGAGCTATACCAGTGGGGACACTGCCACAGATTCTCCTGTGCATGTTGGCCGTGCTGGGATGCCAGTGAAGGAGAGTCCAAGGAAGGAGAGCTTACTCAGCTACCTGACTGGAAGCTTCCCAAGCTTGCACAATCTCCTAGAAGGGACTCCTCAAAGAAGCAGTGCAGCTGTAAAAAGCAGCTCCCTAACGAGAACAGGTACATCTTTGGTTTTGACAATTACAAGTTTACTTCTATGTGAGAATTAAAAAAACAAAAAACAGAACTTAAGTTTATTTTGCTTTATACTTTGGTTGCATACCTAGTCTGTATTTTATACCTCATCTTTGAAAAAGTATTTTGGGAAAATGCTCTCTTTGTAACTTGTTGGTGTCTTCATACTCTTATTTTGCATTTCTAAATTGTAGCATTGGATATTACTATCAACCTAGTCATGGTATGGTATGATGTTTAAACCATCCAACAGTGAATTTCTTCTTGTTATATTAAGAATAAATTATTTATTGGTGCCTCAATATCCAAATATGAACATCGTGCACTGAGTTAGAAAACATCTGCAAACAACAATTTAGTCTGACTTTTAAAAAATAATTACATAAATCACATTTTCTGCTTGTTACATAAGTAATACTATACTCAATAAAACTTTATTTCCAGGAAATACAATGGCCACTGATATGTTATCTGAACATCCCTTGCTATCTGAGCCATCATCTGTGAGTTTCTATAATTGGATGTCAAATGCTGTGGGTAATCGTGGAAGTGTGGTACAAGAATCTCCTGTTACAAAATCCGCACACAATAGTCTTCCATCAGGTATTGAGTTATCATGTTATTTTGCTTAACTATCTAAGGGACATACCTTAATTTTAACAAAATTCTGTTTTTCACAGAATGGTCTAAACATCTCAAATGTTTAATACTGTTTATTTGAAATTTGCCCATTTATGAAATGCCTTTGATAATACTGAATTGAGAGAATTGTAGGCAGTCACTTGCTGTTCTTGTGGAAAAACAGATATGTCAAATGTGAGATTGTATGTAATTTAAAGAGTTTAAAATGTCCAGTTAATGTGGCTGACTTAATTTTCAAAATACCAAAAGGAGATTAATGAAAAAATGTGAATATGGCATAATGTGTGTATAATACAGAAAATAGTTTATACAGATTCTGCTGAGATATAATAACTAGCATTCTTTTACTCTTATAGTTCCTTAAATAATTAAGCCTAAAGGTGTACTAAGAGGAGTAAAATAATATTTTGCCTTTGAGGAGGCAATGAGGACAGTTTATTAATTTAAAATAATGCATATAAACAGGAAGAACACTGGCAGGGAATTCACCAAGAAATGTTAGTGGCTATCTGCAGAAACATAAGTGGTGCCACCCTTCATTTTCTGTTTTTTCTTTTGGGGGGTATATTTCCAAATTTATTAGATACATACATTCTTTTTTTTTAGATACATATATTCTTTAAAGAAAAAAAATTTAAAGAATATATGTAGTAGACTTTGATCCTAGATACTGAAGGCAGCTGAAATTAGCCCATGTGATAGCTATTTGCATCACTAGCAAATTCTATTCATATAGAAAATGTGATATTATGAAATGTGTTTATAAGTGACTACTCAGTCCTCTGTTTTGCTGGTATGTGGATCACTCTTGAATCTGGAACTGATCCTAATTATGACTGTATTCTAATCCTTATCTTTGGCTCTTAGTTGAAGAAGGTAGAAGGACAGTGTTTCTGCCAGCTCCCAGCACTGTTCTAGCCCTAGTCTCACTACTGCAGTTTAAATTTTGAGAAAACCAGAAAAGAACATTTCATCATTATCACAGATCCTTTGCCTGTGGGAGTTAGAGGATAAAGGGAATACAGAGGGAAAAAATAGTGCCATTTTATTCTTGTTCTGCCTCAGGAAAGATAATTGGGAAGAAATTTTATATGTATGACTCTGTGACATCTGTGAATTTTGCCCTGCTGCTGTCTGTAACTCTGCTCCTCAGTGCAAAACTGATGAGAGAGCAAATGCTTTTGAAAGATCTTCTGGCCAAAAAATTCTGTATTTTGAACTGACTGGCTCTAATACAGACTTTGTCTATGAGGATGACTGATATTTTCTGAAATTTTAGTTTAAATTCATTTTTATTATTAAATCATGTCTGTAAAATGACCAAAAATTGCTGTGTTTCTTACCTTCATTCAGTTTAAATGGTCTGATAATACTGCTGTAATATGGGCTTCATAAGTTTACTTTGCTGTGCCCTTTTATGTTTTTATTTCCTCATAATTCAGATTTTACTCTTGAATTTTACTCTGTTAGGTGTTGCACCCAATCTTCCTACAATACCCTCAGCCTCAGATTTCAACACCGTCTTATCTAGTGACCAGAATACTTTGGATGGAACACATTCTCAGCATAGCACTAGTCAGGATGATGTAGCAGGTGTAGAAGAAGCCAACCAAGGGTTTCCTGCTGTGCAGCTTGCTGATGCACAGGTGAGCCAGTCTGTTTGTCTGCAATTATATTAACTCCTCACTAGGTAATTCTTAGCAACTGGAACCCTCCAGTCATATCCACCTTGGAATTCTAGTGAAAATCTTTTTTCTGTGCTTGTCTGTCTAAAGTCTTCATGCAAAAATGGAGGAGCTTTTTAGAAGTACATGGGTTAATTACAAATGCAAATTTAGCATCTATAGATAGATATGCATTAAACAGAAGAGTGGTATATAATTAGTTTTCTCATATAGTAACATTTTTGTTATATGGAGATACAGATTGGCTAAATAACATAACTAGAAAGCTAAATTTAATCCTGTCCTTTAGAAGGCTGTGTTAAATGTTACATTAAGACTTCACTGAGGGAGCGGTTAGGAAGCCCTGGTTACAGCAGAGGAAAACAAGTGACTTGAACTATACATGTAAAAATATTATATGGGTAGCAATGTGTTAAATGGATTGAAGTAGAGACACTATAGGTGAAAAGGTAAGTTATTGAAGTAGTTCACATAAGTGGTAAATGAAGCTTTTAACTTAGATGGTTGTGGCTTTGATAAGGTAAAAATGGCAAAATATGGAGGTCTTATTCAATTGATTAAATGTAAGAGTGGAGAGGAAAATCCTTTGAATTGTATATTTTAGTCTGAGTGATCACAAGGCAAGTGAGTGAGTGAGACCATGGGTATTAAGAGATGTTATTTTTTCAGGATGAGAGAGACTCCACCATAGTTGCATACTTAGGAGAAATTAGGAAGGTCCCGATCAGAAAAAAGAAAAAAAGAAGGGTAAACTGATAGAGCAGGATTTATAGAGGGATGAAGAGTATTGGAATTTAGAGTCACTTACAGAGAAAGATGTTTTAGAAAGAAAAAATTACTTTTTTCCTCTGAGAAACTAAGAAGGCAATAAGGACAGTTCACAGTTATAGAGGTAAGTTTGCAGAGTGATAGCTTCAATTTTCTCTTATAGTAGAAGGTAATTTATGTTAAGAAATGGGTCAGGCACTTTTAAATATTCTTGAGATTTACTTCTCCAGTACATTGGATTAGCTTTTAGGGACTTCATTTTTTTATTAAAAGAGAGTGGGAAAATAAATAACCCTTTTATTGTTGTTTTGACCTATAGATTACATTAATTATAGTTATTAGGATTCAGCACATATTTTTAGAGATAATTATATTGTTTTATATATAAGATTCTAAAATCTACTAGAAACAGGAATATTAAATTATTCAGTAAAATGTTCTGTAAGGTGATTTAGATATGTATACAGGTTGGCATGAATATGAGAGAGAACTTACCATAGACTCCCTAAAAGGATTGCCAGATGTGCTGAGAGCCTTGTTAGGAGTTTAGGTTAGTGTTAGAGTAAGCAGTGAATGCAATAATATAATTTCCTTTCATTGTTCTTAGCAGCTCAGCTATAGGAGTATAAGAAGATTGATTCACAACAGATGTAGCAAGAGAAATAGGTGATAGGAAGTTGTTAAAATGGCATTTAAGCCAAGATTGTGGGGGGGAAAGAAGTCACATAACTTTGGAACTGAAGTGTTGGTTGAGTTATCTCCATGGTCAAAGAAGTCATTCAGGATGATAAATTGGGATTGAAAAGAAAAAGAAGTAAGTCAAAAATCAATGTTTCTGATAGGTATGGAGGATTAACAAGATGGGGATAAATAAATGACAAACATTAGAAAAGATGGAGGATGGTTTGGACCTTGAAGAGGGAAAAGTTTTTCCCATTAGAATGAAAGGGGTAAATCCCAAGAAAGAATATCCCAAGCGAGTACATAAGGGAGAGGGAATTTCTCTCTAAGGTTCCACTCTAGTGTATAATTGTTGGAGTTCTCTGTTATAGGCCATTTGACCTTCATAAGAGTAGCCATAAGAGTAATTAATAAAGTTTATTAATAAAAAATACAGCTTTCTCAAATTTTATTTCAGATCTAGATATCCGAGGATTTTCTTTCTTTCTTTTTTTTTTTTTTTTTTTTTTTAATTTGACAGACAGAGACCACAAGTAGGCAGAGAGGCAGGCAGGCAGAGAGAGGAAGGGAAGCAGGCTCCCTGCTGAGCAGAGAGCCTGACGTGGGGCTTGATCCCAGGACCCTGGGATCAGGACCTGAGCCGAAGGCAGAGGCTTTAACCCACTGAGCCACCCAGGTGCCCCTATCCGAGGATTTTCTAATGACACAGGAACATGGAAATTGCCTTGTCTTCTCTGTTAAATATAAGACAGTCACTGCTTTTCATAGTAGTGTCGCACCATAAGAGTTTATGAAAACTCTTATGTTTTCATAAGAGTAGACTGGCTAGGGATAACTGAACATGTAGACTTAGGTCTTAATACATAAATGGCACCTATCCATTTTAATAGTATCATTTAACTTTCAGAAAAAGATCACTAAGGGAGATGTACAGTGAAAGGATTATAAGAGGGTCAAGGGCAGTACTGGATAGCACCTATATTTTGGATGTAGAAGGAAGAAAAGGAACTATGCAGCAAAGAATAAGCAGTTATTATAGTGATCAACTGCTGAATACATATAGTTGCTTCTCTTTGGGTTACCTCTTCATGACTACAAAATCAGTTAATAAGAGGTGTAACCAGAGTGATCTATTTCCATAAGCTTGTATGGTACTTAAAATGTAAAGGAAGGTTTTGTTTTTGTTTTTGTTTTTTGTCAGTAAATAAATGTTAAATGACTGTTAAAACCAAGTGATACTATTTAAAAGAGGTCAGGTGTTCATAATATTACATATAAAAAAATTTTTTAAAGATTTTATTTATTTACTTGACAGACGGAGATCACAAGTAGGCAGAGAAGCAGGCAGAGAGAGAGGAGGAAGCACGCTCCCTGCTGAGCAGAGAGCCCAATGTGGGGCTCGATCCCAGGACCCTGGGATCATGACCTCAGCCGGAGACAGAGGCTTTAACCCACTGAGCCACCCAGATGCCCCAACATATGAAATATTTTTAATATTAACATAGGAAGGTGATAAACCATTCTAATATACCAGATTTTTATGGAAACACAGTGTATAATCATACCTTTTTAATTTTTTTTTAAAGATTTTATTTATTTACTTGACAGATGGAGATCACAAGTAAGCAGAGAAGCAGGCAGAGGGAGAGAAGGAAGCAGGCCCCCTGTTGAGCAGAGAGCCCTAAGCAGGGTTGGATCCCAGGACCCTGAGATCATGACCTGAGCCAAAGACAGAGGCTTTAACCCACTCAGCCACCCAGGCGCCCCTATTCATACCTTCTTTTAAAAGCAAGACGTAGAATGATTTAAATTAGTTCACAATTTTATTTTCCTTGTCCTTTCAGACACTTAGGCAGGAGGGAGGAATCTTTGTCCTTGTGATTAATTTGAGGATGAATTGCGCATAATGGGTGTTGAAAAATACTATTAAGTTTTAAGTACAATTAGAGTTATATTTATTACACAAGTACTTTTTTGTCACAGTACAATATTGACATATGATATATATATTGAGGTAGGGTAAGAAAAAAGCCACAGTAAATGATGAATTATAAATTAAGCTAATTAATGAATGTGTTATGTCTTTTAGGTTGTTTTCAAACCTCTTCTCAGTCATACAGGGATTCAGTCACAGGATGCAATGCCACTCTGCTACCGAATGTACTTCGGAGAACACCTTTCATTTTCAGGGACTTTGGACTGCCTTAGAGCAGATATTGTGGATTCAGACACAGCCAAAGAGAGAAAAGGCAAAAGAACAAGAAGGTGTCTTGTGTTATTGTTCTTTTTGTGTAAAATGTTGTATACAGGTCATAACATCTTTTTTTAACTTTATTTTCCTCTAATGCTAATGAGAGTAATTTTAATATCTAAAGTACATTTGTTATATATATCCTCAGAATTTGTTTACTGTTGCAGTAGCTGAATTTTTAGGATCTTGGGCATTGTAATTTTACATATTTTACTTAACTTAAAATTATTCCTAACTTCCATTCTGAGTCAACTTGCAGTATTTTCTGTTAGAAACAGGGTAGAAGTCATATTGAGAGTATGGCCATGAGAAACAAATACAGAGGAATGCTAAATGTAGCATGGTGAAAGTTAAGAACCATCTTTTATTGTCATTATTATCAGGGATAGTTCTTAGTTTCCATACTGTTTGAATAGGAGATATTATGCTCATAATAATATTTGATTAATCTTTTTGTGAACATTAAATTTTACTTTGCATGGGTCTTGCTGATGTAGCTAGGAATAGTAGAATATGGACATAGGTAGCAATTATGACGAGGTTTTTGCGACATTCTTGGTTTCATCCAATTTAGGTTTTTGCAGGGCGGTAAATTAAAAGTAAAATGCACATGTATCACACATATAACTAAGTGAATTATGTTTTCCATTTGAAATATTCTATTTAAAATTTTAAATAATTTGACAAAGTAAGTTTAAACATTTTTATGGCAATTATTAATAAAAAATATAGCTTTCTCAAATTTCATTTCAGGTCTAGATATCCGAGGATTTTCTAATGACACAGGAACATGGAAATTGCCTTGTCTTTTCTGTTAAATATAAGATAGTCACTGCTTTTCATAGTAGTGTCGCACCATAACAATGACTGGCAGTCCGAAGCACCACAAAGTGACCTTAATGATGTATCAAGAGTAGTGGGGGAAAATTACCTTTGTTTTGTGACTTGGAAAAAATGTTTGTTAAAACATTAAACATTCTCTTACTGCTTATTATAAATGTGTAGGGAAATAAAAAATATAGTAAAACTAATACTTAGTACATTATAATTTAAAACATTAAAAACACTGAGAATTAAAGTGTCCTACTTCATTCTAAAATTCTCATCAAAGGATAGTTTGAATATCCCTTGCCATCTTATTATATAACTTGTAATGCAGAAAGAGCATCCTTTATGTACCTTGGCGTAATGCTATTCTCCATTCTAAGTACCACTGAGTTTCCAACACTTTTTCCTTTGTACTTTTAATGTCATGAAATACCATTATGAGTTCCTTTTACTATGAAATTTTTTGCCAGCATCACTTCTCTGGGATACTGTCATCCTTTTTTTTTTTTTTTTTAAGCCATTTTCCTCTTTATGCCAGTAAGTTTGCCTTCACTGAGTTCCTCTAGCTTATCTATAGTTTCTAGAACAGTAGAAGTATCAACATTTCCGCAGTTAGCTCTTTCTTCTATAACTCCATTTACTTTTATTTTAATTTTACCACTGGCATTATCTTTTTTGTTTTGTTTTGTTACTGCATTTTTATCTTTGCTGTCCAGTTCCCCTTTGATTATCGATTTTTTAAAAATGTCATGTGGATTTATCATGAGGAGGCAACACAATTACAAGCTTTACTGTCTCTGCTTGAAATGAATAACAAATGTACATTGACCAATCACTGACATACATAATGTGATCGGTTAATGATCATGGTGTCCATCTGTTATTTACATAGTGATTTGTGGACTGAAGAGCTAGCAGCAAGTTTGTACTTGATGCAGTTATTCACAATACATTTTAGTTTAAGATTTAAACCATGTTGTTAGGAAACTGGTGTTATGTAACTAAACCACGGTAACTGAAATCCATTCACATTGGAATCATCAAATTCAGACTCCAAACCATTAATACGAACTTATACTCCCTAATTACAGTTAAAAGCTCTGTGCTAAACTTGTATTTCTATTTGCAATAGCTGACTTTCATATATATATACACATACGTATGCACAGTATATATGTCATCAGTAGATATAATTAATTTATATATAATTAGATTATGTGTATTTGAATAATTATAGTTACAGACTACTTATTGGCCTACTAAATGCTAAATAATACTGCCTGCCACAGACTAGAACTTCATCTGACCATACTTTATGTTCACAGAGAGGTTCTTTGAGTAACTTTGAACTTACTGCATTTGATCTAGCTGAACTTAACATTCCTTTTCATTTTCTACTACTACATCAGTTCTGAGTACTCTACATTCTTATTACTGATCCATGGTTAGCTTTTATTTCTCAGATCTCCTATTGTTCCACCTTAAACTCTATTTATTTGGAGATTTCTGTCATAGTACACTTTTCCTGGTCATTAATTTCAGGTTTTTTTCCCCAACATTTGGAATGTTATTCATTCTGCTAGTTACTATACATTATTGGGTTATAGTTTCTTCTGTAAACATATATATCCCATCCTGTAAAGCCAGGACATTAAATCATTTAGCATAGGTTCTGGCATGTAGATGTTCCTATAAACATCAGTTTCCTCATATCTTTGCTGTCCCTAGACAAGATAGTTGAACATAATAGGGACTTAATAAATAAATATTTTTTAAAGATTTTATTTATTTATTTGACAGAGATCACAAGTAGGCAGAGAGGCAGGCAGAGAGAGAGGAGGAAGCAGGCTCCCTACTTAGCAGAGAGCCCGATGTGGGGCTCGATCCCAGGACCCTGGGATCATGACCTGAGCCAAAGGCAGAGGCTTTAACCCACTGAGCCACCCAGGCGCCCAATAAATATTTTTTAAATTTAATTTTAACTTTGGTTCTACGGTGCCCATGCCAGCTCTTTATCTGGCAACTTTTGTCATAAGTGACTGCTTAATTATATACCACTGTTTTTTCCTCCTTTTACTTGAATCTCCTCTCTTTGAGACTTTCTTACTTCTCTTATATGTTTTCAATTCTTGTTTTTGCAATTGTGGATTATTTTAATTTCTTTTGAGCCTTCTCTCTCCTGTCCATTCTACTTATCAAAATCCAGTCTTTCCTTTTTTGACTACAAGCTTAACAATGATTGTAGTCTTACTATGAGCTTGTACATTTTCATGGATTATACTCCAAAGTAGGGTTTTTCTTAAAACAATATTCATTAAAGAATTATTATTCTCTATAAAATCTTTAAGTTAAATTGAGAACATCAAAGCAGCTTCTGGTTTTTTTTTTCTATTGGAAAAATTTGACCTGTGTGACTGTACATTCATATTGCACATGGAAGAAGAAGGAAAAAATATTTTTTTTTCAATTTTGGTGGCCTGTAGTTTGTTGTTATTGGCAGCTGGTTTACAGAAATCTGTGACAGTTTGGCTTTTAAATATCAAAATTGACTATAATATTCCTATATGAAAATTTTCAGATAAGCAGGAGGATTTGCCCAAATAATTTTCATAGTTTTTTAATGTGCATTTTTCATTTTTTCCAGTTGTATTCCTCCCCACTTTCATTTTGGTAAAGTAAGCTAGTAGGGTTTCATTTTAAATGGCAAATTAATTTATATAAATGCAGTGAGATTAAACAATATATTTAACAGATGGGGAGAGGGTGTTTAAGGGGGCACCCTAATTTACCGATAATTGACTTTAAATTCCATTACCATTGGAGTATACTACCATATTGGCAAGGAAAAATGTTTAATTACTTCACTGAAATAATTAACATAAATCTGATTTTAACTAGTCAGTTATTGAATAAGATCAAGAGGGAAGTTTTAAGGCCTAGTTTCCAACATATAAAAGGTTGGCCTCATGAGAAAGCAAATTCTACTTGATCTCTTGCTTAAAATTATTTAAATGTTTTATAACTTGTTTTACCTTGGAGGTTTCTTTGCTAACTAATAAAGATTGTGCATCTCTGGGAAAAAGGAAATAAAGTCTTGACATTTTTTTCTTTTCTCCTCATTTTTAGGCAAGGTCATGTGAATGTTCCTCCACTTGAGTTCAAACCAGCATTAATGTTGGAAACCTTTAGCATCAGTGCTGTTGTAATGGAAAAGTCGGTGTGCACCCCCCAGAACTCTACCAGTGCTCTTTCTTTTCACGATCTCAACAAACGGTATTACAATACCTTTCACTGTAACTTTACTATTTCTTGTCAGTCAATAAGCCAGCATGTAGATATGGCTTTGGTTCGTCTTATTCATCAATTTAGTACAATGATAGATGACATCAAAGCAACTCAGACTGACATTAAACTTAGCAGATATACAGCTGGATCAGCTTCCCCAACACCTACCTTCAAAACCAGAAAACATCGGGATTTTCGCTCATCTGACTTCAGCCGCAGTTCTAGAGGAAGTCTGAATGGTGGCAATAGAGTAAACAATGCAAAGAACAAACGGACCAACAATGAAAATAACAAAAAGGAATCTCGAAACAAAAATTCATTAGGAAGATCTGAAAGAAGAACTTCAAAAGTGTCTAGGAAAGGTTCAAAAGATGTGGTGGACCATATGACTATTCATATGGATGACTCTGATTCAATTACAGTGTCAGAACAAAGTGAGCCTTCAGCTGAGTGCTGGCAGAATATGTACAAATTACTTAATTTCTATTCACTTATCTCTGATCCAACAGGAATATTGGAAAAGTCTTCAGAAACATTTGGACCAGCAGGTAATGGATATCTTTATATTTGAAAAATGTCTTTTTAGAACAGCAGTAATACTAAAATAGGTTGTTGATCATGTTTTCTTAATGTTATAAGTAGATAATTGAAATGCCAAGAAAATTGCCAGTCATCCATGGAGAGAAGATAGTAAATGGCAGTCAGATAATGCGCCACCCCATTTCCCGTCCTTCCATACACAGTTTGGCCTTCAAGATTCAGGCATACCTGCTTTCAAATATCTATTATTTTACTGTCAGTATGATCATGGGAAAATGTTGAAAAATTTTAAAAATCATTTTGGTGAGTAAGAGGGCTGGTTTGGAATATGAAGAAAGGTAAGATGGTCTTTGGAGTGTTTTTTGATTTTACATTTTGTATGTTTTGTTTCCTTTTAAAGGAGTTCGGAGCCCTACAGAGCCAACATGTAAAGTTGTGTTTGAGAATGAACAAGACAGTAATAGTTTGACTAAGACACAGAGGAAACGTAGCTTGGTGACTTCTGAACCTCAGCATGTTACTCTAATAGTGTTTGGGATTGGCATGGTGAACCGCACACACCTGGAGGCGGACATTGGGGGGTTAACAATGGAATCAGAACTCAAGAGGATCCATGGTAGCTTTACACTTAAGGAAAAAATGAAAGGTAGGATGATGTTCTAACACTGTAGTTCTACGTTTCTGAAAAAAGCCAATGCCACGTCTCTAAAATTCCTACTTGGCAGTTTTTCTTCAAAAAATGAACTTTCCCATTTATATGGATCAGGAATGCTGCTTTATATAGTTTCTTTTCCTATTTTTTAAAATTTTCCATGTTTTCTATACCAAGTATTACTTCTGAGATTTAAAATGCTATTAGGCTATTTAATACATGAATGGCATATTAAACTATATTTGTCATTATTCCAATTTCACATATAAGATGTATATATATATATATGTGATACATAGAAATAAAAAAATTTTAAGTGGTTCAGAAATAATTTAAGTTTTATTATAAATAAAACTTTTGAATTATCTTTTATCATGAATGTATTATGAATAAAATGCAACTTTAATAGAAAGTACAATTATTTTATTTCCAGATTTCACATAATTCTTTTTTCTTTTAAGATGTTTTACATCAAAAGATGACTGAGACGTGTGCCACTGCTCATATTGGTGGGGTTAATATTGTGCTGCTTGAAGGGATTACACCAAATATACAGTAAGTATATCAATTTTTATTACTTTCTTAAAACTGTTTATTACAGTTTTATAGCAAACTTAAAATTCATTGGATGAATCCCATACATACTGATTTTTGAGATGTGTATACATTATGTTACCAGATACTATAGTTCTGTCATTAAGAATATCACCAAATGAAATGTTTTCAGAAAAATAATTTTTTCCCTTTCTACAGTTGGTTTACCACCCCTACACCCCTCAAAAAAACTGACTCCAGGAACACTGTAAGATCGTATAACAAAGAATGATTATAAGGCAAACTTCAGTTAAACGTACAACATGCAAAAGCTTACATAATTCAAATAGTTAAAAATTTTAGTCAAAGAATACGGACTGTCTCTTGATTTTAGGTTAAGTAATCATTACTCAAATTCATGCTGGGCTTTACTGTATCTTGCCATTTTTCATTTAAAGAATTTAATAATAAGGCCTATGAGACTCTTAATATAGGTAAACTTTAATAGTGAGTATACCATACCTTATCACTTTTCTTTTGATTCTTTGCTCTTAACCTTTTCTTTTTAAGTCCTCCTCTTAGATCTATTCTGAATTGAATTTAACCATTGACTTTTGTTCATACACTTGGGAGTATATATCTTAATTCCTAACTTCCTTTCATTGGAGCAGCTTTGATAATTTAGGTCACATTTTGAGAATATGCTGTTTCTTAATACTATAACTAGTTAATGTTCTGTCATCTTATAGTGAATCTGTCATATTAAATACTGACTAAATAAAAGATTTTGTTCACCTGCATAAAAATTAAGTATTAATCATGTATTGACTAGTAACAGTTCTATTCATATTTTAAACATGGGTGATGTGATAACTGTCTTAGAGAACATTTCCTTGAAATGGTTCAGTACGGCTTGCTGGGGTAGTTTGGAACTATAAACCTAGATCCAAAGAGTATATTTCATTATAGCTGCCTACATGGTCCAGGTCGCATTTCCTAAGCAGTCTGGAAAGACGAGGAAATTATAGTAGTTACTACAGACAAGATCTTTTCTGATAATTCAGTGTGGGAGTAGGGGGATTATGATGCAGTAACTGCAATCCTAACAAGGACCTATTGTGAGCCAGTAGCCTCACATAGATTTAATCCTAATCTGAATCCTGTGAACTGGGGTGGTTTTATCCCACTTTACAGAGCAATAAATTGAGATTCAGAAAGATAAAAGTGTGTGTCTAAAATACTTAAAATCCTTACAGTCAGAATTGTTGTCTGAACCTGTGCTTCTGCTAAATGTCACTGCAGACCTTCAGTTCCATGGTTCCTTCACTGGCTCTAAATTGAAAGTACCAAGGCTACTTTAACTTTTGCAGCAAGTAAAACAAATTTTCTAGTTGTCTCAGGTGTCATATTTCCTCTTTCCTCTTGAACCTTTTATCTCTATAATCTGTTATCTCTTAAGGGCTTCAAATAGTCTCTAGACTTGCAAAACGTAGTATTTATAAAACAGATTTTTAAAAAGTATTATATAGTTATATTTCTTGCCTTTGGGGAAAAAAAAAAGTAAAGCTCCCTTAACTTTTTTTCTGGAAAAATAAAAGTTATTAATTATTCAGTGCCAAAGTGTAGTAGTGTTAAGATGTTCTGGATTTAGTCTTTGGTTCTTCATTTCCGATTTCAGTTAAAAGGGAATGAATCTGAAAAAAAAAAAAATTGAGAAGTTTCTTTGAGGGAAAATTTTAAAAGTGGGAAATAAGAAAAGCATTCCAGATGATTGATCATACTGTAACTAATTTATGTATGAATGTTTATTTGCTTCCTTTTTGTTTTCCTGCTTTCTCTTGAATCTTCATCTATAGACTGGAGGATTTTCCTACATCTCCTACAAGCACAGCCAAACAAGAGTTTCTGTATGTCATATTATTTTTTTCCCCCATGGGCTTTGTGATTAACATAGTATTGAATAGTTTTAAAGAAATATTTAGATTATCTGCATGGTTCTGAATGTATGTAGTTGTTATTTTGTAGCTTTAATGTAGATCCTTTTATAGATCAAAGTTTACTGACATTCAAGGAACACACAGAGGTAAGGGCTACCTTTTGATAATTCACACTTTGTTTTGTTGAAAGATTTTAACACTAGTTATATGTTGCTTGTACTTTTTTTAAGATACCTCACTGTTAGGATTTATATTATCATAAACCCCTCTTAACATCTGATGTGATAATAGAAACTAAAAAGCTTCACTTGTATGAGTTTTCACTAATTACAAAAATAATTATTAACACCTTAATATATGAAAGCATTGACACATCTCAACTATTTAGTTTTATTAAGATGAAGAGAGATAAAAGAAAAATAAGATGAGGAGAGTTTACTACTCTGTTGACAGATTTTATGTATGGCTTTTACTATATGCGCTTTTATATTTTGAGTGGCTTGATTTGACCCAAATATATCTGATATTTTGTGGTAGTGATCTATACTGAATGTCAATAATTTAAGTATCTGTTACATGAGTCTTGCATGGGGGTGGAGATAGAGTAGAGATAATGAAGCCCCAGAGTAAATCCTTAGATTACTCACTCAGTTTATAGAATAGCGAAGGATGGGGCCTGCATTTAAGACCCTAAATCCTGGACTCAGGAAGTAAAAGAAGATCGAGAAAAAGTACTTGCCTCATTAGGCACTATAGTCATTGTAGCTGATCACAGTAGATCTATCAGAACCTTGTGAGGGTAAACTACCACTGTCAATGAATTCTTTAACAAGATTGTTTGGTCACTTGCCATGAACTTTTTGTGTGTATGAGGCATGTCTAGGATGCTACATGTTGTTATAGTCTTTTCTTCAGAGAGATTTTGACCACTTCTTTCTTGTGTAAAAGTCTTATATACACTACATACTGTAAGACTTAGATTAAATGACAACTCTCTTCAAGAATGAAATTATGAATAGGTAACTCATCTAGCAGCTTATAAACTTTAATTCTTCATTCTTGGTCTCCTTATGTCTTTAACACGCATAGTTTGACAGGAGTTAATGTTAATCAGACATCCTCTGTAGTTTCTAGCCTGGTTTGATTAGGATAGGTCTACTATGTTGTCCAGCTAGAAGAACACTCACATTGTAGTGGTAGGCATTGTTTATACAGACTACAGTTTATACAGACTACAGTGAATGGGACCCTCTGGTGCTGGACAGCACAGAGCACCTGAAGTCCTTAACATAAGAATTTTCAGTGGAAATATCATAGTAGGATCCAAAATAAGAGAGCAGTTAGCCCCATTAGCTTTCTGTTTTTACTTTTGCTGTATATCTGAAATTCCAGTGTGTTATATATGTGGTTATATAATTGAAAGTAATATTTAAGCAGACTTCTATTGATTATAAAGGTAAAAAACAGTGAGATAGTAATAGAATTTTACTGTCTTGACAACAAGATAGAGTTCTTTGTATATTTAGTTTCATTCAGTAGATGGATACTGTTCACAAGTAAAAAGCTATTTGCATTTTAGCACCATCTGAGTGTTCTGGCTTATGTTGAAATTGAATTTAAAATGAAATCTCTTTTATGACAAAAGTAGCTTTACTTATTTTAATATTTAAGAAAAGATTCCAAATTCAATAACTAGTCAGTATCCCTGAATCTACTTTCATGCTGGTTAGACCAATTTCATAGATTACTTTTTTTTCTAGTCAGTGGATAGTCTCTGAAAAATAGTTGCCTTTGTAGAAGAAAACCATATAGTTCTCCAGTAATTTTTTTAAATTTTATGTAATACTTGGATTTCATTGTCTGTAAATAATCAACACCTCTGATAGAGCATTATCACGCTTCTCAGGGTTTATTTTAATATAAGTTAAATGTGATAAATTGATTGCTTAGATCCTTGAGACTGTAAATAAATTCTCAGCAAATCCTCTACAGTCTAAGTAGAGATAAATGTATGTGAACCGACCTGTAGTTAATATGAAATTTGCATTTTATATGTTGTTTGGCTAAATCTATTTATTGTCAAGAATCCTTTGCCCATTTGAAAGATAATATTTATGTTTGAAGCTATTCTTTTACTAACTGGGCCCTCTGTGGTGCAGTTCATTGACATGAACCTTTGCATTCTATACATGAAAACTGCCTCATCATGGCTTCTACATACATAACACATTATCTGTGGAATCCCACAGCTATAGTGGAGGGAGTCATTCCTCTGCTCTACTTCTTTCTGCTTATTGTTTCACAAAATTCAGTGAGTGCCACCATGCTCAATGAACTGTTGTAGGCATTTTAAGCGAGAAAAGAAATCCACAAAGATAGTATCTCTGCTTTATGTCTATGTCAGTAAAGTTTACTAATTTTTAACTAAGTAGTAGTTACTTATCATGAAATGGATGTAACTAAGTAGTAAGTAACTAAATAGTAAGTAACTAAGTAACTAAGTAGTAGTTACTTATCATGAAATGGATGAAATGGACATCTAGCATTTCTTTGACACTTGTTGAAAATTTTAAAAAATGGAGAAGACAAGTTAAATTTCTTCCTTCTTGTTAATTTCTTCCAACATATTAGATGATTGATGAATTCCTTTGATTAGATTCTAAGAAGTATAGCAAGTATAGTGAGTATTTTGTTAGATATTCAGCATCTATGCTTTCTTAGTGGTTACACATATCCCTAAAATAAGCTGGGGGCAAAAGGAGGAGTTCTGAATGGAGGAAAAATAATGATGGAATTTTGTGTGTTGTATACATGTAGTATGTCAGTGTTCATTCTTTTTTTTTTTATAATTTTTTCTTTTTTTTTTTATAAACATATTTTTATCCCCAGGGGTACATGTCTGTGAATCGCCAGGTTTACACACTTCACAGCACTAACCATAGCACATACCCTCCCCAATGTCCATTCTTTTACTTATAAGCACATACATGTTTTCTTCCATAAACTCTGTTAAGATATAGAATGGTTTTCAATGCAAACAATATAAAATAAATATATTTCAATGTTTTTGTAAAATATTTCCTCAATATATGATTTAAATGCATGAAAAACCTTAAGTCATTTAGTTCATTGAATGATTTAAAAGCATTGTCTTAACTCTTAAAATACTTTTTCAACAATTGTCTTTATTTGGCTGTCTTTTAATTCTCCTCCTTCTTTATTAATAGAACTGTAGTGAAATGTAGTATTGCCAAGTCACAAGCCCTCTACAGTGCCCAGAGAGGGTTGAAGACTAACAATGCTGCAGTGTTCAAAGTAGGAGCTATCAGCATCAACATTCCCCAGCACCCTGCCACCTTACATAGCATGATGGTTCGAAGTTCCCACCAACTATCTAAGCAGATCTCAGATCTTATCAGACAGCCTTCTTCAGCGTAAGTTATTTCTTCAAGTTCTCTGGTTCTGTGTAATACTTTAAATTGGTCTTTGGTGTGTTAACAGTAGTTTAGAGGAAGTAGTAAAGTGTGCACAATGCTTAAGTCGTAGAATTTGAAATCAAACAGGAGTCTTAATTCTAGTTTCAAATTAAGGATATGATTGGCCTTGACAGTATAACATTCATTTGTATTTTTATTATTTCTTGTTTACTTTTCTAGATCATCATTTTTCTGTGGCTTTTTTTATGAAGTCTTAAGGTGGTCTGGTATTAGAAGAACTCTGTATACAGTTAATTTTCACTATTTTTCATTGTGAATTCTAGTAATTTCATAGAAATGGTAGCTGTTCTAATTACATATTTCATAATTTCATAAAATGGTAGCTAATTACATATTTTAAGTGATTATTTTTGTTTTATAGCCCACAGCCTATGAAAGAAGATATTGCAACACCCCTACCTTCTGAAAAAACTCCAACAAGTGTTAATCAAACTCCTATTGAAACAAATGAATTTCCTCAGTTACCTGAAGGTTTAGAAAAGAAGCCCATTGTTCTTAAATTCAGTGCCATGTTAGATGGTATAGCCATTGGAGCAGCACTTTTACCATCTCTGAAAGCAGAATACAAAATGGGAAGAATGAGAAGTCATGGAATGACAGGTAACAATGAATTCAGTCTCTTAAAATTTATGATTGGTTTGAGAAATTAATAATATTTGATGAAAAGTACATTTTGTTTTGAAGATATTATATTAAAGTTTAAATAATTTTAACGAGAGCACTTTTAAATTTCATCAGTGATGCTCTTTAGTCGGGTGAAAAATACGTTACATCCTCCTTGAATGACCAGCAGGGACCCTTTTTTTATTTGAACTCTTCAGAGCTATTCAACTATTGAGGCCATTTCTAATCAAACTTAAGTTAAATCAGTTTCCACATTTGTTCGTTTCTTTACAGTCTGAATAATTTAGTTTATTTTCTCATTGGTGAATTGAGTGCAAATCAGAGGTTATTTGGCTTCTTCGAAATAGCTACTTTTATAAGATATTGTGATCTTTATATACTGTCTCCAAAAATTTTTTGCTGCTGTATTTTTATTCTGGAACTTAACCATATGTAAAAAGCATGTAAATTTTATACACACAGTTTCAAGAATAATAAAGAACTGTGACCTTACCAACCAATTACACAAACTAAGAATGAAAACATTACCAGTACTGTGAAGGCTCCTTCAAAGAATATTTTCACTACCAGATTTTCTTTGAGACTCTTAATGGAATAACCACTAACATGAATTTTGTGTTACCCATTCCTTTGCTTTTCTATATAGTTTTACCATGTATGTATATACTCATAAATGGCTTATGTTTTGAACTTTATTTGTATGAACTCCCACTAATGTATTTTTTTAACCGGAAAATTTTTGCTGTACATTTTGTTTGAGATTCGTCTGTTCATTCATGTATCTGTGGTTCATTCAGTTTTCACTGACACCTAATAGTCCATTAAGTGATTATATTACAACTTAGCTACTCTACTGTCAATGGATCTTAAGCTCATTTTATTTTATTTTTTTAAATTTTTTTATTTTTTTTATTTCTCATTTTATATTTTTGCTATTACAGTTCTCACATACATCTCTTAGTACATGTGCATGACTTTCTCAAGGATATTTACTTAGGAGTGGTATAGCTAGACTGTAGGGTAAATGCATCTTCAATTTTATTAGAAAGTACAAAACTGTTTTCCAAAGTACTTGTGTTCACCAGTATTTACTGTCCTTCCTGTATTAGATAAGAGTTCCCATTATTCCACATCCTTGTCAACAATTGGTATATTCTGACTTTTAAATTTTTGCTTTGTGTGGTAAATGTGGAATGGTATTTCACTGCAATGTTAATTTATATTTCTTTAAGCTGATTTTTTTATTAAGATATCCTTATATGTTTTCTTTTATGAAGTGCCTGTTGATGGTTATTGTTTTTTGCCCATTTTACCATTGAATCATTTGGTTGGTTTTTTTTTTGTCCACAGGAATTCTTCATATGTTTTATGTTATACTTTTAATATTATATGTTTAACATACATTTTCATCTCATTAGAGGCTTATTTCACTTTATTGTCTTTTGACCAACAAATATTCTTAATTTTAAAGTAATTGAATTTACCAGTATTTTCTTGGGTGATATGTATTTTTATATCGTAATTCCTTATCTTCTTAGGATTATGAAGCTATTCTCTTGTGTTTTCTGTTAAATGGTTTTCAATGTTTCTTTTTAAGTTTTTAGTCTATATGGAATTATTTTTTTCTTTAATTTGATGTGCATTTGTCTAATCAGTTACTGCACCATCAGTTACTGACTGATCTGTCCTTTTTTTTGGTTGATACATAGTCCATTATTGTTATCTCTTAAGTGCTGATATATGTCGGGTCTGTTTTAAAGTTCTTTATTATGCTTCATTGGCCTATTTGCACCACCTATTTACAGTCTCATATTGCTATCTGACATTTCCTTTTTAAGGAGTTATCTCAGTTATTTTTAAATACTCCTTCATATTCATTTTAGAAGTCAGTTTGTCAAGTTCTCTGAAGAAGCCTATTTGAATTCTTACAAGAATTTTATTAAATCCATAGATTTACTTGGGGAGAATTGAGAATATAAGATTGTATTTATTTACTTGACAGAGAGCACAAGCAGGGTGAGTGGCAGGCAGAGGGAGAGTAAGAGGGAGAAACAGGCTCCCCGCTGAGCAGGGAGCCTAGTGAGGGGCTTTATCCCAGATCACAGCCTGAGCCTGAGTTGAAGGCAGACATTTAACCCAGGCAGAGAATTGACAATATTGATTAATACTGAGAATTGATATAATATTTAACTCTTCTATTCTCAAATATGTACTTCTTTGTCTCTTTAGGTCTTCTCCAGTGTTTTTCTACAAAGTTAAAAATAAAATATTTCAACCTAAGGATTTTGTGCCTCTGTTACAAAATATAATTATTTGCATAAATTCCTAGGTACCTTATATTATTGTTTATTGTGGTTTAGTTAATACAAATGGGATATTTTGTAAAATGGCATTTTCTAATCTGGTGGTAAGATGTACAAATGTGCTTGATCCTTTTATGTTAATTTTATACTCAGCGCCATAGTGAACTTTTTTTTATTGCTAATAAGACTCTTTGGAGTTTCCTAAGTAGATGCTTGTACCATTTGCAAATGATACTTTTGTTTCTTCCTTTCCAGTCCTTAAGAATTTTTATTACTTTTTCTTATTGTGCTCTGTTCAGAAAAGGGGGTATTGTGGGCATCCTTGTCTTACTCTTTTTTTTTTTCTTAAATTTTTATTTTTTTATAAACAATTTTTTATCCCCAGGGGTACATGTCTGTGAATCGCCAGGTTTACACACTTCACAGCACTAACCATAGCACATACCCTCCCCAATGTCCATTACCCCACCCACCTTTCCCGACCCCCTCCCCCCAGCAACCCTCAGTTTGTTTTGTGAGATTAAGAGTCA
>PISX010017390.1:0-43543 GCA_004024625.1 Mellivora capensis
GAACTCGGATTTTCTAAACTCCTACTAATATTCACCTAATTATGTCTATAGCAAAAGTGTTATAGTTCTGTGCTTCATTTTATAATGACTTAGTTTAAAAATGAAATCAAAATTATATATAGCAAATATTGAACTAGCTTAATTCTATTAAACCATATGTAAACATAAAGCAGTATCAAAAAAAGGATGTGTACAACTCAAATTCATAGAATAACGGCTAAAACAACCATGGATATATTAACAGTATGGTACTGATCTGACTAATATTTCAATACATTTTCTGGATAGTTGCTGATCAATTGTTATGTGTAGAATGAGGGAAAAATAACGTGTATAGGCCCAAACCAGTAACAAGAAATGGAAATGGGTCACAATTATTTTCCTACCTTAACAAAATTACAAGCCAATAAAGTATGAGAATTCAAAAGAGCAAAAACATGGGAGTGGGAAGAGTATGGGGTGTCATTCCATAATCCTCAGGGTACTCACTGAACAGCTGTGAAAGAAACCAATGAAAACGGGTGCATGAAGGCACTCACATACTAGGAAAAAGTTATTAAAAAGGACCTCAACTTCACTGACGGATGGAAAGAAATGTCACCCTCTCAGGGACCACACAACAGAGGTCTGCTTATAGGCAATAAGGTTTATTAGGCTCACAATAATAAACAAATCAGAAATGTGATAATTAAAATTTACATACTTTTATCTACAACAGTAAGTATACCTCTTCAACCTAGCACTCTACAATCTGCTTCTCTAG
This sequence comes from Mellivora capensis, assembly GCA_004024625.1. Lineage (NCBI taxonomy): Eukaryota > Metazoa > Chordata > Mammalia > Carnivora > Mustelidae > Mellivora > Mellivora capensis. The sequence continues at coordinate 764 of PISX010017390.1, forward strand.
CATTTTATCTACCCCAGTGTCTGAAAGTAGCCAGCATTTGCAATCTATCTTTTTAAAAATTTCCCATAGTTCAAAATTTCCTACATTCTTATATACAAAGCTTTACACACCAAGTTCTTATTCATTATTGCAGGAGCTAAAATTATGTATTGCAGGGGTTTAACATTTCTTGAAAATATAAATGAATGTTAGGTACAAGCTGCCTTCTGGCCTTGCTGGGTTTCCTGGAACAAACCTCTATGCCTTTGCACACACAGGGTTACAGTACGACTGTTTCCTTACTATCACCCCAAACCCCTGAGTATCTGTAGAGCCCTATCATCCTCAGAGCCCCCTCATTTCTATTAGTACACCCTGAGTAACCTTTTCACTTTTTCATGTATATGCCAATTATTTCAGAACCTTCCTATTTACTATTCCTGCTGCCAAGAATGTTCTTGCCCCAGTCACACAGCAGCCCTCTCACTTCTCCTGGGTCTTTATTCCAAAGTTACCAACCAGTGAAGACTTCCTTGGCCACTTTATCTAAACCTCCCAATCCTGATACTCATCTCCTCCCTTGTTTGTGTGTGTGTGTGTGTGTGTTTTGTTTTGTTTTTCTTCCTAACATGTATCTCTTACTCCTTATTTTTCTTGATTTTCACTGCCCAATTCCCAACATTTCTTGACCAGTGCCTGGCACACAGTAGGTACATGATAAGTCATAAGCCAAAACTTGATGAGGTGGCTAGGACACCTTTTTTTTTTTTTTTTAAAGATTTCATTTATTTATTTGACAGATAAAAGATCGCAAGTAGGCAGAGAGGCAGGCAGAGAGAGAGGAAGAAGCAGACTCCCTGCCAAGCAGAGATGCGGGACTTGATCCCAGAACCCTGGGACCATGACCTTAGCTGAAGGCAGAGCCTTTAACCCACTAAGCCACCCAGGCGCCCCAGGACATCTTTTTAAGGAAAAGTGAAATGACTTATCCATGTCAGATCATGCTTCTAAAAATATCCCCCTACACTCCATAAAAACCCAAATCCCCTTTCATAACTTCTTTCAAACTTGCAATAATGCTCCAAAAGTGTAATTATATTTATATAGGACTCCAATTTCCTATTATAAGGCAAAAACAATTTCTTACATATTCTTATGATCCTTGTAATAACTGGTTCAATGGTCTATTTTAAGTAATAACTGTATGAATGAATGTGTATAGAAAGGGACTGCTAGATTTTCGCTTGAGTTTCTTCAGCCACTGTTACCTATACTACAAACAAGAAGCTTACTTGGGTTAGAGAACAGCATTATCCAAAAAAGAACATTTTACTAGATATTCTTGTTTAAAAAAACATTTGTAACTTTCATACATCTACAAAGTAAAGCATATAGCAGGTGTTAAAATGTTTGCTGAATGCATGAAAATTTAAAGAGTTTCAAAATCAGAATCATAAAAGCTCTTCTCAAGCTTACACAATAAAAATTGAGGCTCAGAAATGTGGCTTTTCAAAAACAAAGGTCTTGTGTCCTCTGCCCTTCTGGACCTTATGAATTTGATTTGCTAAGAGTCAATCTGCCATACATTCTCAACTTGTATTTGTTAGCAAGGGCCAGAAAAATTCTGAGACAAGAGTATTGCTTCACCGTCTTCCCTGTCATCCAACAACACCAGAAGAACCAGGCCAATAATCAATACTAAATTTGACTAACATAAAAGATTTAAAATCGACTTAAAAAAACTACTTTTAAAAAGTGGACTGGGTCCCTATCTAATTTCCATCAACAAATATTTCTTAACATAAACACCAACATAAAGCATCTCTTTTGTAAAACTACTTTAGGTTTTAAACGCAACCCTAAAATTAAGAAAAAAAACAAAACACGACAGGAATGTTACTGAGAAAATGTGTTCATTTAGGCCACATTCTGTTACAACATTAACTACAAAAAGCAAAAATACCTTCCCACCTAGCTTACAAACCAAATAACCCCCAAAATAAAATCCTTATGGTACTTCTGCTTCTCATGGTAATATCCTATTAGAAGGGAAAGACCCTCTTTTTATCAAATACCGAAATATAATAATGTGATTCCTGATTAAACACAGATTTGTCTATTTAAATAATAAAGTCGTCTCCTAAGTTGCTAACTTTCCAACCCTTTGGATAAATCACACAATCAGCATCAACACACAACCTAGAAACTATACAATAAAAACGATAAGCACATTTCCACAGGGCCCAAATCATTGCTCTACGTATAGTAAACTCGAGGCAAACATTGTTATCTAGCTTAATGACTTAGGCAGTAAAGAGACTTCTATCAACAGTGAGCACATTAGTCTTCCCTGGTATGCAGGCACACACCACTTCGTGGTATGACCACACTTTAAAGAGTCATGATGGAAAAGACTAGATTACGAAGCCATAAACAATAAACATAGTACATCTACCAGGCGGTGGAAGAAACTATTCCCCTCAAAAGCTGCCATTTCTCCTGTTCTCCTGCTTCTACTAAGGAAGTTGTGAAATCCGCAAACACACCCCATCCCAAATCTATCGGTGGGGCTGGCGGAGGCTGAGTCATTCCTAGGAGTAACTTTATACGGATCCTCGCACTCCGGGGTCGGGACAAAGGCATCTCTCCGATCCTCCCGCTGTGCTCTTGTTCGGCCTCGGCCCAATTCCTCTCTCCGGTTTCTCAAGTCAAAGACAGTATTAGGGCTAAGCCCGGTAGTGGTGACGACAAGGGAGGGTACGTGGGTTAGGCGTCCCTCCCTCTCCGCCACTCCCGAAATTCGGCCCGGGGCGCGTACACGGAGCGACCCTGGCGGCCCCGGCTGAGGAAGCCGCAGGTAGGCCTGCACCGGGCGAGCCCGCCCCACACCTCCCGTAGCCCAGTGGCGCTTCGACTCGAACAGCGAGTCTCCTCAGGGGCTGTCGCGCCAGGGAGCGAGCCGCAGGGCAACACCTGCCGCGGCCGGATGCGCCGGGCTCGCCGGCTCACAAATCTGCTAGCCCGCGGCGTTCGGCCCGGTGAGGACCCGGGCGTTCCCGGCCCACTGTGCCCAGGCTCGCCGAGCGGCCCCGGTGCCAGATGGGGGAAGGGGCCACGGGCGGCGACGGCACTTACCTGGCAGCACCTCCTCCTTCACCGGCGGCAGCAGCAGAGCCAGCAGCCCCTGGCACCATCTTCCGCCACCGCCTCGTTGTCGGCGGCGGCTACCAACCGCCCATCGGGCACCGCCAACCGACACAACCGCCGGTGTCCCAGGTGCCGGTCGCGGCCCCGAACTCCGGGCGGGAGGGAGGGGTCGGGGCGGAGGGGGGATGCTGTCAGGCCCCTCGGCTCTGGGTCGGGGGCCGGGGGTCAGGGAGCCGCGGCCGGTCAGAGCCGAGGGGCCGGAACGACTCGGGGACCCCAAGGCAGCGCCGAGGGCTCGGCAGGGCCGCGGACACCGCCGCGGTTGGGTTTGTTATTGTCGACTCCGTCCCTTCCTCCGCAGAGCATGCCGGGAAACGGTGGGCGGGGGGAGGGGTGCGCCGGGCTGCCCTGCCGGCGCAGAGACGCGCGCGCAGGTCCGGAAGTCGGCCGGCACCCGGGAAGGGGGGACGACTCCGCCCATAGTCGCTGTCGGCGGGCCTGTGACTTCGCTGTCCTCTAGTGACCCGAGGAGAACGCTGGGGCGGCCTGTGGCGGTGCGAGCCGTCGTCCGGACGCGCATTGCTCCAAGGTGATCTTGACCTTCCTTGCTACAGCGAGCTGGCCTGAGCTGGGCCGACCTCACCGAACTTTGGATTAGCCCCAGGTTAAACAACTTATCTCTTTGAACCTGTCGCGGAGGAGCGGGGTCCCCTGAGGTTCCGTGCGCTCGTCGCCTGCCCGCACGCTCGGCCAAGGTCTGTAAGAGGATGACGTACCTGGCCGTGCCGCTGGCAGGCTAGACTACCACCACCTCCATACCCCCACCGCCGGGACTGCGAGCAGCTGATAAGTGTCTCGGGTAACTCTGCAAGTGTGAGGCGGCACAATTTTTCTCAGACCAGGTAAGACGAAGAAAACATCCAGGAGAGGAGAGAGTTAAGGTTTGGTCGATTGGAATGAAGGTGTAAGCGGCAAGACCACCAATTTTCAGCTCTATAAATACTGAGTTTGTTCTCGAGTGGGTTAGCATGAGCACTCTAATGGGCGGGAAACAACTTCGGTGGAATCCTGAATTTGTGAAGATGAACACTCACAAGCGATGACTTGAAGCCACAAGGCTTTGAGTATTAAAATGTGGTTAGCAGAAGTTCCACGTAGAATAATTATATAATGCTCTAAATTCCTGTTATATCCAGACATATATGGTACGAGTCAAAGTTTAGAGGTGCTACCAGTGTCAGAGGGCTCTTGAATTGGGTTTGCATAAAAATGAGTATTATCACTGTTTTCAAGAGCACCAAAACAGTAAATGCTATTAGGAAGCAAAGTTTGCAGTCCTTCAATTGTCACGTGGAAACTGACAAAACAAAACATTGAACGACTGGCAAGCATTAGGGATTTTCAGTTTCCTTCACACTTAACCGATTTCTGAAAGTTATGTTTAAGAAGGACCTAATTTTACCACTTGCTTTTTAATTTTACACTCCTGCATATCCCAGAGAGAATCTTGTCTTTGGCAAGTCATTTCACTTGTTTAGTTTTTTTAGGCTAGAGTTTTATACACCCAGCAAGATACAAAGAGACTAAATTGTTCTTATGACTTGGGGTGAGGTACGAGCTGGCAAGACTGAAGAAGAAGGATGCTGATTTTATTAGTCACAGCATAGTACCCATCACACAGGAAATAGGTGGTGGAGAGATTTTGCCAGAAAATTGGTAAGCAAAACAAACTACCAGGCCGATAAAGAATATAGGGGTGCTTAAACTTCTCTTAGTTACCGTTGACATTAATCTTTACAAATATAATACAGCTTAGAATGTAGAAACATCACTGAACTATGTGAGTGGTAATCTATTAAATAATAAAGTCCTTTAAATGTTATTTGTCTCTCTGACCTCTTTCTTGGGGGGGAAAAAAAAATTCACTCCTCATCTTCTCTTAGTCATAGGTTGGAAGAAATGATCAGAAGAGATTGGTTCTTACCTTAAAAGTTGACATTTTCTCCAGAGTGTAGAGGTTAAGAATTTGTATGCATTCGGTGTCGTTTCTTAGTGACAAGTGTAAGTGTGTTAACATTAGCTTTGTTATGTATATGCAGGTATCCGGAGTAAATACTATTACAGGTTACTGATACTGCTTATGTCCATAGTAATAAGTTTCAACAAGTTGCATTTTCTCCTACCAAGGATATTGAAAACCCAATATACTGTCCCTTCCTTAGTAAATTAAACCAGCCAAAATACCTCATGCAGCATTACTTCTCTATCAAGCTTCTTTGTAGGAAGTCCACAATCTACACCCTCATTTCTGCCTACTATTCTTCTGTCACTGAAATTGCAAACCGGTTAATAGGGACCTCCAAATTTTTGTGCTAAATGGACAGTGCTGATACTTTATTTGAACTTTCCGAAGTATTTTCTATTTTAAATTATTCAATCTTTAATTCCCCTCTGTTTTTCAGTGTCTCCCTCTTTGCTGTTATATCTCTGTCCTTTCATTTGGTCCTCTTCCAAATTCTCAAGTAATTGTAATAAGATGTAAATGATACAGATATTCTCTATGGGAGAAGAGATGAGAGACTTAATCTTGTCCTCATTACATGATTACTTTTTAATTTAATAAACATTTAGGTCTTTTAATAGATTTATAGTGGGGATAAAAGAAGCTGGTTCTTTTTAGGATTATGTAGGGATTACACAAAATCTGCAGGGAAGCACTGGAAATACTTCAACTCAATTCAGATCTTTAAAATCCTGTTTTTCCTTCAGGTCTCCATTTCAGGGTTTCTTTCTTTCTTTCTTTCTTTCTTTCTTTATTTCTTATTTCTTTATGTGTCAGAAAGAGAGAGCTCACAAGCAAGGGGAGCGACAGGCAGAAGAAGAAGCAGGCCCAGGATCCTGAGATCATGACCCAGACCAAAGGCAGCTGCTTAACTAACTGAGCTGCCCAGGCGTCCCTCAGTGTCACTTTCTCAGGGAGTCCTTCCCTAACATTCCTGTATTTCCTCTAGATTATTATATCTTCTACTATCCGTCTAACATGCTGAAATATAGGTCCTTTTTTAATAGAGGAACTGTTTCCTTAATATATGGTATACAGGATCTGCACACAAACATTTGTTGACAATGCCCTACACTTTTTTTCCAGTCCTTCAGTTTATACTTGGACTCACTTTAACTAGTCTCCATCATTTACTCTATCCAAGACCAATCTGATCATGCCTCTTCCCTAATCATCTTCATGGTTTTGTTTTGTATATTGGATACAATTTAAATTTTTTTTTTTATTTGATAGACAGATCACAAGTAGTCAGAGAGGCAGGCAGAGAGGAGGAAGCAGGCTCCCTGCTGAGCAGAGCCGGATGCGGGGCTTGATCCCAGAACCCCGAGACCACGACCGGAGCCGAAGGCAGAGGCCCCAACCCACTGAGCCACCCAGGCGCCCGTACAATTTAAATTTTTTTTTAATTTTTTAAATTTATTTATTTGTCAGAGAGAGAGGGAGAGAGAGCGAGCAAGCAAGCACAGGCAGACAGAGTGGCCCGCAGAGGGAGAAGCAGGCTCCCTGCTGAGCAAGGAGCCCGATATGGGACTCGATCCCAGGACGCTGGGATCATGACCTGAGCCGAAGGCAGCCGCTTAACCAACTGAGCCACCCAGGTGTCCCTACAATTTAAATTTTTTAAGGTAGCATAAGAATCTCTTCATTATATAGCAACCCATCTTTCCAGCTGTATCTCCTGGCACTTTTGCCCTTTACACCTATGTTTCCTCCTCCAGGAATGTTAATTCCACCTTGTTCCTTTTTCAAAGTCATTTTTTAAAACAGCTTGGACATCAGTCAGCTTCTAACTTCTGGGCAATATAGTGATCCACACATCCTACTTCATCTGCTCCACACCACACAACTATAAATTTTTGTCTCCCCTCTAAGTCTATGAAACTCTTAGGTTTAGAAGCTATGAATTACTAATTTTTAAGTTCCTAGAACGTTCTAGAGAGCTTGGCACAGACTTAGCAATTACTAAAATACTTATATTGAAGATTGAGAAGTTACTATGGAAAAGTGCTGTCCTCAAATATCTCAAAGGCTTGTACAGGCGACCATTCAAAAATTACTGTAGTGACATGTTTAAATGACATTAATTCCTTATCCAGAACAAATCAAGATACTGGGGAGATCTAGTTTACAGCTTAATTTTGTTTACTGCCTGATTTGGGATTTTATTCTGCATGCATTAGGTGCTTCTCAACTTTTTGTCATTACACTCATTTTCTTTTAGGTTCTGTTCAAACAGCCAGCAACTGTGATTAACATAATTTGACTTTTTTCAGAGAATGAATCAGTTAACCATTTTTAAAGGTTAACTCCTTTTAAAAAGTGTTGGATTTTGTTTTTAAGATCATAGCTAATGATGTATAAAACATGGTCATGCACTACTTAGAGGCTTCTGGTACTATGATTATTAAGTTAATGTTTTTAGTACTATTTACAGACATTAAAGCTGCCTTACTCTGTCTGTTGGTACTCACATATTATTAATGATAATGATGATAGTAAACTTGGTGAGTGTTTATCTTCAAAGCTAGTGCTGAGCTTGATGAGCTAGTGAGCAACACTGATTCTAATGCTGCAACACATACAGTACTTCTAGCATGCTTAATTTTTCAACAGATTTAAAGCAGTAGATGGAGATAAAATACTTTTAGTCATTTTTCACATTAAGTTTTTGTCTCTCATTACTTTGAAGAGCTTTTAACAAAATGTCCAAAGATAAAGCTGGACTGTCTTTTTTTTTTTTTTAAGTTATTTATTTATTTATTTGAGAGAGGGAGAGTCAGAGAGGGAGGAAGAATCTGAAATAGACTTGGCATTGCACACAGAGCCAGACTCGGGGCTCGATCCCACAACCATGAGATCATGACCTAAGCCGAAACCAAGAGTTGGACATTCCACTGACTGAGCCACCCAGGTGCTCCTCAGCTGGACTGTCTTAAAGCAAATCTTGTCAGTTCTGCAGATACAGATTAGACTGAAACATCAAATGGTGGTAGTTGGATTTCAGATGGTGACTTTCAAAGGTCTTTTATTGTGACCTACATTAAAAAATACATTTTAGGGGTGCCTGGGTGGCTCAGTGGGTTAAGGCCTCTGCCTTCGGCTCGGGTCATGATCTCAGGGTCCTGGGATCAAGCCCCGCATCGGGCTCTCTGCTCAGCAGGGAGCCTGCTTCCTCCTCTCTCTCTGCCTGCTTCTCTGCCTACTTCCTCTCTCTCTGCCTCCTTGTGATCTCTCTCTCTCCTCTGTCAAAGAAATAAATAAAATCTTTAAAAAAAAAAACCAAACATTTTAACATTGTGACCTGGTGCATACATATAGACCTCTATCGATGAAACCATGTTTTATGAAAATAACTTATGATGCACTCAGATTTTTTTTTTCCACTCTGGTATTTCCTATTCTATTTTTGTTCCAGTGCTAGTCTTCACCCATAAGATTGACTTTACCACCCTCCAAATGTATTGAAAGATCTTAGATTCAATGACATAGGCCTCAAAACTTGAGATTCTTTGCTTCTGATTTTTCCATCAGTTTTTCCTATTTAGACTATACCTCTCCGTAGTGAAGTTTGTGATTATGTTTATTTAAAAAAAAAAAAACCTAATTGAAGCCACTGCAACACTAGTGAGTGTATCTTAGATGACAAACATGGGCTTTACATTTATAAACCTACTTATTTGTCTTAGTAGCCCTATCCAGTTTCTATTAATTTTCCCCATATTTACAGATGGGGAAATGAGAATTTAATTTACTGATCCCTTCTAGGTAATGTTCTTCAGCTAGTAACTATTATGGCTAATATATGAGCCCAGGCAATTCAACAGGCTGTATCCAAACACTGTACTATGCTGTCCCTTAATTTGGTGGACTCCTGAAGGAGGGGAAAAATTTAAAAAATTTAAGTCTAGCAGTAGGCTATAGAATCTCAGCACTATTAGCATTTTGGGCCATGGGGGCTGTCAATGTTTTAGGATGTTTAACAACATTCCTAACCTCTACCCACTAGATGCCAGTGGCACCCCCAGTGATGACAACCAAAAGTGTCTCTGGACATGTTGTAATGTTCCCAAAGAGACAAAGTCACTCCCTTTCCAGAACCTCAGGCAAAAGTATGGTACATCTATATAAAGAAATGCATTGAAGTCTTTAAAAATGTATTTTAGAAAAATATTTAATGACAAAATATTCTAAGTTAAAAATATAGAATTACTGGGGTGCCTGGGTGGCTCAGTGGGTTGGACCTCTGCCTTCGGCTTAGGTCATGATCCCAGGGTCCTGGGATCAAGCCTCGCATAGGGCTCTCTGCTCCGCGGGGAGCCTGCTTCCGAACCCTCTCTCTCTGCCTGCTTCTCTGCCTACTTGTGAGCTCTGTCAAATGAATAAATAAGATATTTATTTATTTATTTATTTATTTATTTGACAGACAGAGATTACAAGTAGGCAAGAGAGGCAGGCAGAGAGAGGAGGAAGCAGGCTCCCCGCGGAGCAGAGAGCCCGATGTGGGGCTCGATCCCAGGACCTTGGGACCATGACCTGAGCCGAAAGCAGAGGCTTTAACCCACTGAGCCACCCAGGCGCCCCCAAATAAATAAAATCTTAAAAATACAGAACTACTGTACTCTTTTTAAGGTGTAATTTTTTTTCATATTTTAATATCTCTGAAATCTGAGTGCATTTAACCATGGGTAGGGTCCTACAGTCTTATTAACCAACTGCTATTCATCACCTGTTTATTCAAGGTATCAAAAAACTAGCTTAGGGAAAAAAAAAAAAACCTAAAAACAATGGTGGAGCATTCTTTTGAACACAAGGTTTCACATAATTTGACTTTTTTAAAAGAATGAGTCACTTTCATAAAAGTTTGTGGAGAGAGATGGGAAAGATGATGAATCAGACATGTTTGACAGCATAATGAAAGGCAGTCTAAAGCGTGCCCTGTCCAGAGAATTGCAGAGCCAGTCAGTACAGGAGTCTGGAACCATGACACTTGCTCCATTATGGGATTCACAGGAAATACCTGTTGCCAAAGCTTTCACTGGTGAAAAGGATGAGTTGTGTGGAAAAACCATTGTATTTTATTTACTTATATTTTCCTTTTTAGGTATCCACAAGAGCAATGATAAAAAACACATTAGTAAAGTCTAACAAAGCTTTTTAAAGAAGTAAAAATTACAGGTGAAGTTTTCTTTCTGTGCATGCATATTGCCGTATTTTCCAAACTGCAAGGTCCTTAAAAATGTATCCTTACTCTTTCAACTTTAAGTGGTTCTATATTGGTTATTACACAAAATTCAAGATTTTCTAATTTGTTGAACTCCATTTATTTAATTAATAGCATACTTTTTGCTATTATTTCCTCAGATCATCATTTTTAGTTAACCCTGCCTGCTGTCTATGCATGGAAAAACACTTTTCCCAGTAGGCATTCTTTTTCAGTGTGGTTTGTTTGTTTATTTATTTATTTATTTATTTTGAGCATGATTGACACGCAATGTTATATCAGTTTCAGGTGTCCAACTTAGTGATTTGACAAGTTTATATATTATGCTATGTTTGCCATAAGTATAACTATCATCTCTCTCATTACATTTCTATTCAATGCGGTATATTAGAAGGAACACTGAACTGGACATCTGGAAACCTCGAGTCCAGTCCTGCCTCAACCTTCTGTACTATGTTTCCCTATTGGTCATCTCCTGCTCTGTCGAACTGATGGACTGTTCTTAAATCTTTAACCCTTACCACTTTGCAATTCTCTCATTCTCGGTAAATAATCTCACCTCATACATCACTGAGGAAATAGAAGCTATGAAAAAACTTGTTCACCCTTCTAACAAAGTCTGCAAACCCATCTGTACCTCTTTAGTCTCCCCTCTAGTCACTGTTCAGTCCCTTCTATGGAAGATAGTCATGCGCTTTTAACTTCATCCCATCATCTCATTGTGTCACTTTGTGGGGCTACTTGGCACATGTAAAATTTTAGTTCATGCAAAATATTTTGCAGAGTTTAAAGAATATCCTTAAAATTGGGTTTATTGTTAAGTGCTTATTGTTCCATTTAATTTTTTTAAACATGAAATACACCAGTAATATGATTTAGTGTTCACCTAAGGTATCTTTTGATGTGCCAGTTTTATTAAAATTAAATTCTTAGTTACTAGACAATTATTTACCTAAAATGCCATATTGATCTGTTAAGATCAAAGTTAAAACTCTTAGGAAGATACGTAAAAACTACTGAAAAGTTTTTCTTTTCCCCCTTATTTCTATAATATTGTAATTTTTTTATCTTTTAATTTTTGACTGCCTTGATCACATGAAATCTCTTTTCTTTCCCCAAGTTTTTACTTAAATTCCAGCTAGTTAACATACAGAGTAATATTAGTTTCAGGTATAGAATTCATACGAAATTATTGAAAATTTTCACTGTCTCTTCTGGCCATTATCATTGTTAGTTTCATCATTGTTACTGAAACTAATTTTATTGTATAAAGGAGTGGAGTGTTAAAAAAAAATTCTCCACTTTGAGTCAAGTACACTATAGTGACAAGGCCCAGGACTCACTTTTTAAATAAGCTCTAGAGGGAATTCTAATGCAGACTTGGCCTTGGGAAACAAAAGACTAAATCTATACAGATCCTTGTAATCCTAGTAAGTCTTCCTTCTCCTTTAAATCCTTTAAATCCATATCTCAATGAAATCAACAGATGAATCCTAATCCACTCAGTACTTTCTGTATCTTTGTACTGTTATCAAAGGATTACTTTGAATTTGTCATTCTCAAATGTGCCTTAATTATCTTGGAAGTGTGCACAATTGTTTCTATATAACTAAATCATAAGGTTGTTTGCATATAGGAGTTGGAAAAACTGAGATCTCATTTGGATTTAGAAAATCACTTAATATGTATGATTTCACTTTCCTCCTTTGATAATGGTGTTCGTCATATTTTAGCTTTCTCATTACTCTATAGGTTAGAATGAAAATTGCATGTAAAATATACTGCACTTTTGGCATTTTGTATAGTCCCAAAATAATAACAGTGGTTTCTCATACTTTTTGAAAAATGCAATTCCATCAGTTCTTAAAATTAATAAAGTGCTTATATGTATTTTAGTACAGAACATCTAGTTACATTTAAAACATAAAAGAATTACTTAATTTTATATCTTTCTTGTTATTTACATTCATATTATGAGTTTTTTGCCTTCTTTCCTTCTCCCCTTCATTCCTTTGTATCTTTGAAGTTCTGGAAACCAAAGAGATGGTTGTGTCAAATGCTCATCTTTTCCTTTCTATACTTAAGACTCCCAAGAACATTTTACATTCCTGTTTCAGGAAGGTTGTCTTTTTGCAAATATCCAACATCGCCAAGAAATAAGGTGAGAATCACAGGTTTCCTGAAAGGAAATTCATCCAGCCTTCGAAAAGAAGTTACAGTATGTATATCTTCAACACAGTGGATAGTACAGAGTCAAAAGAAACAAAAATATATATTAAGTATAAAGAAATATATTGTTTTTTTTCTATTTCATGGAACTCAGTAAGTTTTTACACAAAAACTTTTATAATAATTATTGTATATTCGTATACAATTTGTATACAAATGCATAATTGTAATAATTCAAAATGTGAAATTGAGAAAATGTTCATTTACATAGCATCTGTTTTAAAAGAATATAATAGGAATAAATTTAATCAAAGAAATGTAAGACTTGTACACTGAAAATTGCAAAACATTGTTGAAAGAAATTAAGACATCCTATGTTCATGAATCAAAAGACTGAGATGGCAATATTTCCAAATTGATACACAGATTCAACACAAGAAATACAATTCTATAAATTTAGAGTTAATTAAAGGTACCAAGACATTTCAATAGAAGAATAACCTTTGCAAGAAATGGTGTTGGGACAAGTGGATACCAGTAGGAAAAAAAGTGGGACTCCTACCTTATACCATATACCAATATTTAGCTGGATTGAGAACCTAAATGTAATAGCTAAAACTATAAAACTTAACATAAAGCATAGAAGTAAATGTGACCTTGGATTTGGCAATGGTTTCTTAGATATGACACCAAAAAGGCATGCAACACGCGCACGCGCACACACACAGTAGATAAAAAGCTTTTGTGCTTCAAAAGGCACCACTCAGAAAGGGAAAGGCAATACAGAGTATGAGAAAGTGTGAATTAAATATCACATAAAGAACAAGTATCTAGAATATATAATGAAATCTTAAAACTTGATAGTAAAAAGACAACCCATTTTTTAAAAATGGGCTTAAGATTTGAACAGTCATCTTTAAAGATATAAAAAAGCCAATAAGCACATGAAAAGATGCTCAATCTCAGTCACTATGGAAATGCAAATCAAAATCACAATGAGATAGCACTCCACATCCCCAGGATGGCTAATATCAGAGACAGATAATAATAAGGATGTGGAGAAATTGGAACTCTGCTATTTTGCTGAAGGAGTTGTAAAATGGTGCAGTCCCTTTGGAAACCAGATTGGCAGTCCCTCAAAAGAGTTAACAGAGCTACCACATAGCCCAGCAATTCTACTCCTAGAGAAATAAAAACATATGTCTCCACAGATACTTTTACATAAATGTTCAAACTGTATTAGTCGCAACAGGTAAAGGAAACAATCCTAATGTTCATCAACTAGTTGATAGATAACCAAAATGTGCCATATCCATACAATAGAATATATATGATGCAAAAATGTCCATTCCTTAGAGTAAGCAGAATTACCATACGGCCCAGCATTTCCACTAAATGGAAATTTAAGAAATTTAAATTTCTTAATTTAAATTTCACAGAAAAATGTTGCAAACATTCATAGCAGCATTCTTCATAGCCAAAAAACACGGAAACATGCCAAATGTCACCTGATGAATGGATAAACCAAATGTGACCTATACATACAACTGAATATTATCTGGCAATAAAAAGGAAAGAAGGACTGAATCATAACACAGCATGAATGAACCATAGAAATATGCTCAGTAAAGGAATCTAATCAGAAAAATCCACATACTCCATGATTCTGCTTATATAAGATGTTCAGAATAGGCAAATTCCTAGATAGTACATTAGTAGTTGTCAAGCTGGGGAAAGGGATGAATGGGATATGACTGCTGATGGGCATGAAGTTTCTTTTGGAAATATTGAAAGTGTTCTGAAATCAGATAGTGGTGATTTTAGAGTATTATGAATATCCAAAAAGCCACCACATTGTACACTTTGAAGTGGTCAATCTTTGGTATGTGAGTTATATTTCAGTAAAAATTAACATTTTAAAATTATATTTTTAAAAATCTAATAAGATAAGTAGCAGAAAGCAAATAGCCCCATAAATCACTTTGGTTCTAGCCATGACTGAAGTGGTTTAAAAGTACTTTTAAAGTAGAAGTTTGATTTAACCCTCATTTGAGGTAGCAGTCCTTTAGAAGAGAGTCTAATGGAAATGTCATCGTTAGCCCTGGGTGCAAGCATAATAAGATAGTGCTTGTCTACTTAATTGTTTAACAAATAATACAACTGTCATCAGTCTTCTTTTATTATCACCATGTACCATGAGTCTTAAACAATGCCAATGAAAAAATACTCCCTAAAAAAATCTTTTGTTCATACAAGTCAGGGTTTATCAATCTTGTCATCTGGAGCCAGATAATTCTTTGTTGTGGGAGGCTGTCCTGTGCACCTTGAGATGTTTGGCTGCGTCCTTAGCCCCTACCTGCCCGATTACAGTAGTACTCTCTTACTCATAGTTGTAAAAACCCAAAGTGCCTTCAGACATTGCCAAATGCCCCAAAAGGCAAGATCAACAAGGCATTCTAATTAAATGCTGTGGTTTCAATTAAATTTTAATTACATATATGTAAGCCTCAATAATAAGTAATTTTTCTTTTTTCTCTTTTTAAGGTTTCATTTATTTGTCAGAGAGAGCGAGAGAGAGCACGCAAGCACAAGAGAGGCAGGCAGAGGGAGAAGCAGGCTCCCCGCAGAGCAAGGAGCCCCATGTGGGACTCAATTCCAGGACCCTGAGTTCATGACCAGAGCTGGAGCAGAAGGCAGCCGCTTAACCGAGTGAGCCACCCTGGTATCCCAATAATAAGTAATTTTTAATATCTTTTTAATAAACAGTGTATTCTATGGGGAAGTTAATTCATGTCTCCAACTCCTGCGGTACAATATCAACCCTACACTTAAACAGTAGACTCAAATATACAATGATAGTACCATGATTATAAAAATACCTGAACAGAAATGAAATAATTTAAATTCTATCATTCTGTGTATGGATTATTCTTTAAACCTTAAAAACCCTTTTTGAGGGGCGCCTGGGTGGCTCAGTGGGTTGAAGCCTCTGCCTTCGGCTCAGGTCATGATCTCAGGGTCCTGGGATCGAGCCCCGCATCGGGCTCTCTGCTCAGCGGGGAGCCTGCTTCCTCCTCTCTTTCTCTCTGCTTGCCTCTCTGCCTACTTGTGATCTCTGTCAAATAAATAAATAAAATATTAAAAAAAAAACCTTTTTGAAGCATTTCTTTATCTTTTTCCTTTTTAAAAAAAAATGAAAAGCATTACTCTATTATTTCCTCTTTTATATCATAATTTTATTTTAACTTTTCATTTAAAAAATTTTAATGGTATTTTTTCAGTGTCTACATTTCTATCTGGCTCATATTATTTCCTTTCATTTCAAGATTAATAAAAAACTTTCTCATTCAGAGGAAGGTGTTAAGAATGATGTATACCAGGTGTTAAATATGCTAGATACACCACTGATTTCAGAGAAAGTAGCTAACAAAATTGAGTGAGCATGTGTGAGGTATCATGCTGAGTGCTCTGTACCTTATTTAATCTAACACAACAAACTGTCATTTACATATGAGGAAATAGAAGCTCAAATTTAATTAACTTTTTCCTCAAATTCTATTTAAAATTCTAAGTAGCATGAACAATTTATATTGGCAGAATTTTTACTATCTCAGTCTTGGGCTGGTTATTGCTAACTCAAAGCCAAGTAATATAATGGTGTATTATTTGTATAATATAATTAGTAATTTTATAAAACACATATATCTGATATATAACGTTGTGTTAGTTTCAGGGGTACAACATAATGATTTGATATTTGTGTGCATTGTGAAATGATCACAATAAGTCTAGTTAACATCTGTCACTGTACATGGTCACACACAAAAATCTTTTTTGTGATGAGAACTTTTAATATCTACTCTCTTAGCAACTTCCACATATGCAAAACACATTATTAATGTAGTCACCATGCTGTCCCTTATATATTAATGACTTACAACCGGAATTTTCTTCCTTTTGACCCACTTCATCCGTTTCTCCCACCCCCACCTCTGGCAAACACCTCTGTCCCCTGTTGCTATGAGCTCACTTTTTTGTTTTTATGTTTTGTGTTTTGTTTTGTTAGATCCCACATATAAGTGAGATTACTTATATGTGATCTCTATCTATTTCATGTCTCTATCTGATTTATTTCATTTAGCATGTCTCTATCTGATTTATTTCATTTAGCATAATGCCCTCAGGGTCCATCTATGTTGTTGCAAATGGCAAAACTCCATTTTTAAAAAATGGTTGAGTAAAATTCCATTGTGTACATATACTGCATTTTCTTTACCCATTCATCCATTGGTGGACACTTAGGTTGTTTCCATATCCTAACTATTGTAATATAATTAATAATTTTAAACTTGTGCACTTTTATTAGTTCTTCATTTAGTAAGAATTCCTTTCAAGAACATTGGTATACCTCACAGCAAGACTACTGTCTTAAATTGTAGAACTATTAGTATATATACATATTTTGAAAGGAATCTTTTTAGACTTAAGTACTTGCATCTCTGGTAGATGCCTAGTCTGGTGTACATTTAATTAACCCTTGTTGAATGAATAAGGGGTTAAGTTGGTGGCTTTCCAACTCAACATGAAGTCAGCTCAAAGAAAAATTGTCCAAAAATGTTTCTATCAGCAAAGCCTTAGTACACAATTTTAATTTGAAAGACAGGTTATAATAATAAGAAGAGGCAGAATCATTAAGATGAAGTCCTAATCTAAAACTTAGGATGGGAAAGAAGCAAGACTGGCATCTTTTAAGTTAATTATATTTCTTGGGCAGAAAGCTAAATAACAAGAGGAAGTATGTGTGACATTTTGCCTTGGGATCACAAATTTCTTAGTGTGGCCTCAGTAAAATTAAGCACATTAAGTGCTCCTTTGCCCCAGCCACAAAATGCAACATATCCAAATATTAAATAATGTCCTCTGCCCAAACTTGCCATTGGTGCTTAGTTAGTGTTATAAAGTTCTTACATAGAAGCTGCCCTTGTCATGATATGAAAATCAGCTGAGGTATCAGAATATATGAACTTGAACTTGAGCTTTAAATAATTGGTTTGTCCTTTTAACAACAAAGCAATCTAGCCAGATATATTCTTGACTCAGTAAATACAGACAGGGTGTGGTGGCCCTTAGCTAGCTGGGTGTATCTCTTCAATTCAAAAGATGACTAATGAAACACTGTTTATATTTAAAACTAGAAAGAGAATTATCCTGATGTGTACTGTTTCCTTGACTAACTGGTGATTGAGGCTATTCATGCAAATCCTGAAAACTGAAAAAGGTCAGAGTTTTAAAAGCAATAAAAGGCTATTCTTCCTGAACCCCTCCCATTTACCTCTAAGGGCTTAAAATGACAAGAGGACTGGGGTTCGATTTCCCTGGGTATTCAACTACTTTGTCTACGACTTCCCTTGGACACTGTGCTCCATAGTGGGGAATATCAACTATAGTCCCTCATAGTTCGTACCAGCATGTTTAGCATGCCTTGTAATCAGTTTCTTATTATTCATGGATTCATTTGTCCATCCGTTCACTCAAGAAACATTCATCATGGGGGTGCCTGGGTGGCTCAGTTGGTTAAGCATCTGCCTTCCACTCAGGTGATGATCCCAGGATCCTGGGATCAAGCCCCACATGGGACTCCCTGCTTAGTGGGGAGTCTGCTTCTTCCTCTGCATCTCTGTTTCTCTCTCTCACTCTTGCTCTTACTCTCTCAAATAAATAAAATCTTAAAAAAAAAAAAAAAAAAGAAACGTTTATCATGGATCAGGCACTCTAGCAAGGAAAAAGTGACATGGGGCACCTGGGTGGCTCAATTGGTTAAGCATTTACCTTCAGCTTGGGTTATGATCCCAGGGTCCTGGGATCGAGTTCCATGAAGGGCTCCCTGCTCAGCAGGGAGTCCACCTCTCCCTCTCCCCTTCCCTCCTGCTTGTGCTTTCTCTCTGTCAAATAAATAAAATGAAAAAAAAAAAAAAAGATAAAGTGACATGAGACAAATGTAATTGTTCATTAGTGGGTGTGGGGGTAAGTAATTTGCAGTATATTCAATTTGTGCAACTGAACACTACCCAGTAGTTAAAACTGCATGAACAGTGGCTTAGTGTACCACTATGATGTCTCAAAAACACAATATTTAAGTAAAAAATAAAGACATTTGATAATATGCAGTATTGGAAAAGATGGGAGAAAATGGGCACTTACTTCAGGGAAATATATTAGATCCTTAAGGAAGGACAATTAACCCATTATGATTAATATTACCATAAAAGTGTCAACTGTAATTTATTCTGTAGATATATCTTGATATATGAGAACTGACATATGAACAAGAATAGTTATTTCAATATTATTTGCTGTAGTTAAAGATGGATTGTTCATTCATAGAGGACAGGTTAAATAAATGATGTCCCAATGCATCTGGGACAAAAGAATAAGGGATCTCTTTGTACATTTTATGTAATTATCTCTAAGGTGCATTGTTGAATGAACAAAAAATAGGTGCATTAACAGCATGCTACTTTTTTTTTTTTAAGATTTTTAAAATTTATTTATTTGAGAGAGAGAGAGCGAGCACAGGCAGACAGAGTGGCAGGCAGAGGCAGAGGGAGAAGCAGGCTCCCCGCCAAGCAAGGAGCCGGATGTGGGACTCGATCCCGGGATCATGACCCGAGCCGAAGGCAGCCGCTTAACCAACTGAGCCACCCAGGCATCCTGCATGCTACCCTTTTAAGTAAAAAAAAAAAACAAAAAAGAAGAATATCTCTGTATTTGCTTAATATGCATAGAACATTTCTGAAAGAATACAGAGGAAACAGGAAACACTGGTTTCTTCCAGGAAATGAAACTCGGTGTTTGGACACCTTTCTGTAAAAGAAACTTTCATTGCATACTCCCTTGAATCATTTGAATTTTGAACCATATCTAAATCATAAAAGAAAAAGACAATTGCATGTTTTTAAAGATAATGTTGAATGGGGAAAAAACTTATAATACAGAAAATAATGTGCAGATAATCAAAATACAGACACACACATTGTAATGAAATATACCACAATCAGGATGGTGAGGTAAGAAAGGAAGAAATTGGACTAAGAGAGGCTGACCTAGGGAGCTTCAGCTATAATGTTTCTTTTCAAAAAAAAATCTGAAATACATATAGTAATATGTTAAGATGTGTTAAATGTGGATAATGGATACATTGAGTGTTCATTATGTCAGTATCTATCCTTTTGTGTTTGTCTGCAATATTTCCTATTTTTTTTAAAGATTTTATTTATTTCTTTGTCACAGAGAGAGCACAAGCAGGCAGAGTGGCAGTCAGAGGCAGAGAAAGAAGCAGGCTCCCCACTGGACAAGGAGCATGACGTGGGACTCGATCCTAGGACCCCAGGATCATGACCTGAGCTGAAGGCAGCGGCCTAACTGACTGAGCCACCCAGGCGTCCCAATATTTCCTGTTTTTTAAGTGGAAAGTTGTGATCAGATATTCATATATAGTCATATTAAATATTTGTTGGCATTAACAGGGATCATAAAAATAAGAAATAGTTCCTCCCTTTTAGAGATTTAATTTCAATTAAGAGAATTAAGAATATTATTGAATAGGCTACACAGTTGATGGGAGAGCAGAGCACCTCACCTCACCTGGGGGAAGCTTACTTTCTCTTTGGAGGGGAGAGACTTGAAGAATTGTAACTTCTCACAGTGCAAAACTTAGGTGAACTTAACCTCTCACTGTGCTGGACAGTAGATGAAGAAACTGGCCCTTCCACTTTAATCTCATGATTTCTCATCTGGCCCAAGTAATGCCTTACTGTCTACTCTATTTTAAAGTGTCCTTGGGTGGCCTTTTATGTCCTTCAAATGAAGATCCTGACCTCCCTGAGGGAGAACTGTGGGCACACTAAGGACTCAATCTGGCTTGGCGTCCTGCCAATGCTTCCTACTGGCTGGCTGATCTTGAGCAAGTACCTTACTCTGTGATTCTGTTTCTTCAACCCTAAAATGAAAACCAGAGCAGTACTTTGTCAGCATAGAGTGAAATAACATTCGTAAGGAGTTGAAAACAATACCTACCATGTGGTAAGTGCTCAATCAGTACTTTCTGTCATTATTCATTCTAGATATAATCTTCCCCCTTTCAGCTTTATGCCCATGCTCAGGCTATCACTTTTCCAGGAATTTTCAGAGGTCACCTGTCAATAGGCTATCAATTTTTCAAAATTCATTTTTCTTGGTCTGCCCAATTGCATGTCATTTCTTTGTTCTCTGAGCCTTCATGCAACCACAAACCTTCTATGGTACTTCTACTCTGTCTTTCTGAAGTTATCTGAGAACTTGTCTCCTTCCCCATTTTATATACATATCTATCTATCTACACACACACACTGATCTAGCAGGATTCTTGCTGAAGGCCAACCAGGGTGATTAGACATTACCTGGGGGATGGTAGAGGTGATTTTATACACACACACACACACATACACACACATATCACATACATACATGTATCATTGGACAGATTTTATTTAATTTCTGTTAATGTCTTTATAGTCATTCTATGTACTTTCTCTGTAAGCATCTTTACCATAAGCATTTTGCCAAGAACATTTTCACTGCATAACTAATTGGCTGCAAGGCAATTTTGCTAGAAAAGATTAAAAAAAATAATTGGTATGACAGTTTGGTTTCATTTAGCCATTGATGCAGTGTTCCCATTTTTATATAAATGTCAGCCCTCATAGTGGTCTACACAGTGGTACAGAGTGTGGAGCCCACGTTTCCCATGGAATTTGAGAACATCAATAGACATGAGGCAATATGCCAATAACGAACGGTGTAGAAGGCTTTCACAGTGCGATACTAAGGCCAGTTACAAATACACATCCTAGTATTTGGAAACAGATACCTTTCAATGAAGGAAGAAATTTTAATGAAAAAAGAACAGAGTGTATTGCTGAACAAGGAGATGAATCAACAAGCAAACAAATGTGTAATTCTGTGAGAGGTGAAATAAAATGGGCTAACTTGTGACAAGCAGTTTTAAAATGGAGTTGGGAGGAGATTAATGAGATGGCCCTTATGCATGTCCCTAGCCATGGAAACATGAACTTTTGAACTGGGCCAAACTGCAAATATTCCAGGGATTCAGCCTGGACACCTGCAACTTGCTACAGTAAGAGATTTTGTTTAGTGACAACCTTAGTCACCAGTTATATTAAATCAAGAGTAGCTTTCTGCCATCAACACCAATCAAAAATTCTTTTGTAAGCAACATATATAAGCGTTCCCTTTTTGCTTTAAAAACCTTTGACTTTTGCTCCCCATGAGACACTATTTGGGCTGCTACCAAAATCTGTGTGCCCAAATTGCCATTCTTTGAACCCAAATAAATGTTCTTGCTTAATTATTACTTCCTGACAATTTTAGGTTGACAGTATTATGAACAAAACACGTTTGAAGATAAGTGCTTAGGTAGAATCCACAAAATCAGTTTTTTGCTGTTTTGCCATGAGTCTACATACACTTTAAATGCATTCGAATATTTTGTATTTTGTGATCTTTTTAATTTTGTTGTTTATTTTTCATATTTTATATGTCCTTTACAATATCCTTTTGTTTTTTGTGTGATTTTATCTTGTACAGCAAAATTGCCTTATGAGGTAAAAATGAGGAGAAAATGTTTTTAGCAAAGATGCTTATGGCAAAAATACTGCACATGCTTTGTAGTAGTCTATCATATATAATATTTCTATATCTATTTGCTCCTACAGTTTACAACCATATTATTATGTGAAAATATATATTTTTTCTTTCCTTCCCCTTTTTTCCACATTAAGTCATGAGTAAACTCCTATGCACAATCAAGGTTATTCCCTATAGCCAAAGGTCTTAGGTAGTGAAAAAATATTTCTATGATTTCTATCTCTGAGGAACCCCCATCTGAAATACTATTTAGAACACGTGAGTGCTTTTTATGCTCTTTCTCCTTTGGGCATATTGGTGTTTGGCCACATTTAGTCTCCTTTTACTTGCATTTTGGTCCTTCTAATTCAGCAACAATTGTCTCCTTTTCCTTGCTTCTTATGCAGTGTTTTTCATAGGCCTAGCTTTTAGGAAATATGTATAACAAAGTTGTTATTGTCCCCAGCTTTTATTTTCATTTTTTCCTTTTTCTTAACCTCCTCTTTCCTCTCTCCCATCCTTCAGTTTCAGTCCCTTAAGAAAAGTGTAATCATAGACTTTAGTAAAAAATACGTGCATTTTATATCATCTCTTATACTTTAGTAAGAACCCTGTGTTCTAATACAGATTTTTAGGAATCATCTGAGTAACTAGTGGAAAGTTTTTGGGCTGTGGAGTATTCTTATTATCCTAATTTTAAAACACAGACCTATTTGCCTGTTTTACATTATTGCTGGGCCATAAACTTTACACATCAGCTTACCACTGCTGAGTCTCTCCAGGGACTCTATACTGCCTCCATAGGGGCATAATACTTTGTAGTAATACACAACTTTACAATTCCGACATATATGGTCTCATTACAGGGTTAGTTGATGGTTAAGCCAAATTAAAAGAAATTCCAGCAAGGAGCACTACACCCACGCACCCTATTCTAAACCCATTGGCCAGAACACAAACATGTTAACTTATATTCGGCATAGTTTAATCAGTCAACTTTAGATAGGTTAACGAAATTGCCAATATTCAACTGCCCTTTGACAGAGAGTCTCTCCTTGACCAAACTTCAGTGAGACTCCTCGGAATCCTCTTCCCAGCTGGGCCTTAAATTTTGGGCTTCCGTCTTTGTCTCTGCATTGTCCTATTTTAACAGGAATCTTGATGATCCAGTTTAGTCAGTTTCAACCATCCTTGATATCTGACCACACTCCATACCTGATTGGGTTCCTCATTTTCTAGCATGCCTCAAGTGATATCTGACCATCCCGGCCTGCCTTCAGCAAAAATGCCACTAGGTCAGTCTACCTAGAGTCCCCCCTTATCCCTGAGGATTCTTCTTAGTAATTTTTTTACCTGCTGACCCCCACCCTACTCATTTGCTATCCATTCTCACTTTTCCTTGTGGCATTCAGAGTTGAGGCCAATAGCTCTCCCCTATTGCAAACCTCAGCATAGTAATCCCTGTACCTATCACAGCAGTCCCCTGAATAAAGTCTGATATACCATCCTCTAATGGTGTCACTGAATAATTTTTTTCTTTCAACACCTTTACCTCTTCAACCTAATAATGTATGTTAGGCATTACAGTAGGCCCAGAGGACTCAGTGGTCATTAAGAGCAAACTCTCAGGAGGCAATAGTCCACTTATATATTGTTTTCTCTACTCTTCCTTCCTACCTTTCTTCTCTTTCTCCCTCCCTCCTTTCTTCCTATTTTCCCCCTCTCTTTTTCCTTCTCTCCTTTTTTATCCTACATGTTCTGAGAAGGGTGTGAGGTGAAAACTTTGTTCTCATTACAATAGCATATTCAGAATTAAATATTCTGGTATAAAGCACGAGTTACCTAGAGTTTTGTCTCTCATATTGTTATTTATATAACCAGTCTCTTAAATTTGCCATTCTTGGTAGAACACATAATTCTCTATAATTATGGATTAAGAGACTTGGAAGATATATTTTATAAACATCTTTTTGGATAATGATTTTTATTATATCAGGGGTAAGATTGAATTCCAGTGATCACTTTTATTTTTCAAATTGTTTTTTTTTTTAAAAGATTTATTTATTTGACAGAGAGAGAGAGAGAGCACAAGTAGGCAGAAAGGCAGGCAGAGACAGAGAGGGGAACAGGCTCCCTGCTGAGCAGAGAGCCGATGCAGAGCTCCATCCCAGGACCCTGAGACCATGACCTGAACTACAGGCAGAGGTTTAACCTACTGAGCCAGCCAGGCACCCCTGAAATTGTTTTAATGGTTGAGATTTGATAAAATGAATGTAGTTCCCAAGTGGTTCTATTGTAAATTTTTAAAATAATATGTATATTGGGACGCCTGGGTGGCTCAGTTGGTTAAGCAGCTGCCTTCGGCTCAGGTCATGATCCCAGCGTCCTGGGATCGAGTCCCACATCGGGCTCCTTGCTCTGCAGGGAGCCTGCTTCTCCCTCTGCCTCTGCCTGCCACTCTGTCTGCCTGTGCTCACTCGCTCTCTCTCTCGCTCCCTCTCTCTCTGACAAATAAAATAAAATAAAATAAAATAAAATAATATGTATAGGTATTACCCGATATGTTATTTTTTTTTCTATGTTTAGTGCACAAAATCTAATTTCTGATGGAGAAATTTTCTCTTTACCTCATGGACTATTGGGAATAAACTATTTTATAGAGTTTGCCCACTCTTGGCAAGAACTATTTCTTTTTTGGGGTGGGAGAGGTGGCAGAGGTTGAGAAAATCTTAAATGGGTTCATGCCCAGTGCAGACCCTGATGTGGGGGTTGACCTCACAACCTTGAGATCATGACCTGAGATGAATCAAGAGTCAGGCATTTAACTGACTGAGCCACCCAGGCACAGTAGGAACTGTTTTAATACATGGTCTTAAAGATGAGAGAGATGAATAGCATACTGCATGTTTTTCAAAATAACACCAGGGGTCACTGTAGGCTAGAAACCTTCAAACATGTTTAGACCTGGTGGGTTAATGTTAATCATAGGATTTTTCTCTGAATACTTGCTTATTGATGAGCTCATTGTTAGTTTCATAACAGCCCATATTACCTTGAATTATCTTTTAATTGTCCAATTTTAATTCAGATGAAAAAAAATCAACCCCTCATCCTTTAGAAAGTTTAGAAGCACTGCCACAATCAGATCAGTAATAACTATTATTGTTCCAAGAAAGTTGGGAATTCCTTTTCTGCCATCAAAATTAGGTATGATAACATAGTTCAGTAGATAAAGCCAGATTTAAAATCAAGAAAGATGAATTCTTAAATTTGATGCATGTAGCATAATCTTTCTGCCTAAATTTCCATTTCATAGGAAGAGACTAAGAAGATTTCTAAAATCCTATGCAGCTGGTAGTTTTTTGATGACACAATTAAACCTGAATATCTGTTGGTTTCAGCATTCTAATACTATGCAGAAGGTCACAGAACTTTCCTCATGTTCACAGAAGGTCATTTTGCTTAGTAATAGCCTTGGGAAAAACTGAACTAGACATAGGGCTGTTTTAGAGATTTAAATCTAATAAAGAGACAGTTCCAGAATTCATGACCTAAGAGGACGACATAAAACCTTTCCTTGGAAGGAGCCAAATCTCCACACAGCCTGGCTCTAATGCTTTCCTTTAGATATTTTCATACATATCTCCATCTCTGTTTGTTTGTTTGTTTATGGTTTCTTTTCTTTTTTATTATTATTATGTCCAGTTAGCAAACATACAGTACATCATTAGCTTTTGATGTAGTGTTCAATGATTCATTAGTTGCCTATAATACCCAGTGCTCATCACAACACATGTCCTCCTTAATTACCCACACCCGGTTACCCCATCCCCCCACACTCCTCCTATCTGTGACCCTCAGTATGGTTCCTGGAGTCCAGAGTCTCTGATGGTTTGTCTACCTCTCTGACTTCTTCCCATTCAGTTTTCCCTCCTTCCCCTGTGGTCCTCCGCACTATACCTGTTCTTGTCTTCTTTTGTTAATGTGCTCTATCATGTTGATTGCTTTGCGAATGTTGAACTACACTTGCATTACAGGAATAAATTTTACCTTTGGTCATGATGGATAATCCTTTTAATATACTGTTAGATCCCATTGCCTAGGATCTTGGTGAGTTTTTTGGGATCCATGTTCATCAGGGATCTTGGTCTGTAAGTCTCCTTTTTGATGGGGTCTTTTTCTGGTTTTGGAATAAGGGCAATGCTGGCTTCAGAGTCTGGAAGTTTTCCTTCCATTTCTATTTTTTGAAACACCTTCAGTAGAATAGGTATTATTTTTTCTTTAAATATTTGGTAGAATTCCCCTGGGAAGCCATCTGGCCCTGGACTCTTTTGGGGGAGGATTTTGATTTGTTTCAATTTCTTTACTGGTTCTTGGTCTGTTCTGATTGTCAATTTCTTCCTGTTTCAGTGTTGGTAGTTATAAGTTTCAGGAATCCATCCATTTCTACCAGATCGCTTAATTTGTTGGCATATAGTTGCTGGTAATAATTTCAAATAATTATTTCTATTTCCTTGATGTTAGTCATGCTCTCTGTCCTTTCATTCATGCTTTTATCAGTTGGAGTCCTTTCCTTTTTCTTTTGGATACGTCTGCCCAGAGGTTTATTGATCTTATTAATTCTTTTAAAGAACCAACTTTTAGTTTCATTTGTCTGTTCTACTGTTTTTCTAGTTTCTATTTTGTTGATTTTTGGTCTAATCTTTAGTATTTTTCTTCTGCTTGGTTTAGGCTTTATTTGCTGTTCTTTCTCCAGGTCCCTAGGGATAAGGTTAGCTTGTGCATTTGGGATTTTTCTAATTTTTTTAAAGAGGCTTGGGTGGCTATATATTTCCCTCTTAGGACCACTTTTGCAGTATACCAAATGTTTTGTATCGATGTGTTTTCATTCTCATTCATTTCAATTGACTGTTTAAGTTCTTCTTTACTCTCCTGGTTGACCAATCATTCTTTAGCAGGATGCTTTTTATTTTCCAAATATTTGGGTTCCTTCCATATTTCTCTTATGGCTGAGTTCCACTTTCAAAGCATTGTGGTCTGAAAATATGCAGAGAATAATCTCAGTTTTTTGGTATCACTTGAGACCTGATTTGTGACCAGTATGTGGTCTATTCTAGAGAAAGTTGCATGCACACTTGAGAAGAATCAAGTATTCTGTTTTTTTTAGGATGGAATATTCTTTATGTATCTATAAAGTCCACCTGGTCCAATGTGTCATTCAATGCTCTTGTTTCTTTGTTGATCTTCTGCTTAGATGATCTCTCCATTACTGTGAATGGAGTGTTGAGTTCTCCTACTATTAATGTATTATCATCAATGTTTATTTTGGTTATTAATTGGTTTATATAATTGACTGCTCCCATTTTGTTGGCATAGATATTTACAACTGTTAGATCTTCTTGTTGGATAGGCCCTTCAAGTATGATATAGTGTCCCTCTACATCTTTTACCACAGTCTTTGATTTGTTTTGTTTATTTTTTTGTTTAAAGATTTTATTTGTTTGTTTGACAGGGAGAAAGAGAGCACACAAGCAGGGGGACAGCAGAGGGAGAGGGAAAAACAGACTCTCCCCTGAGCAGGGAGCCTAATGTGGAACTCAATCCCAGGACCCTAGGATCATGACTTGGACTGAAGGCAGATGATTAACTGACTGAGGCACCCAGGTGCCCCTGGTCTTTGGTTTAATATCTAATTTTTCTGATGTGAGGATTTCTACCCCAGCTTTCTTCTGAGGTCCATTAGCAAGGTAAATGTTTCTCTATCTCCTGACTTTCAATCTGGAATTGTCTTTAGGTTCAAAATGAGCCTCTTGTAGATAGCATATGGATGGGTCCTGCTTTTTTTTATCCAATCTGAAACCTTTTGTCTTTCCATGGGAGCATTCAGTCCATTTACATTCAGAGTAACTACTGAAAGGTGACTTTAGTGCCATTGTATTGCCTGTAAAATCCCTGTTTCTGTTTCTTTCTGGTCTACATGACTCTTGGGGTCTTTCTTCTTTACAGAATCCCCCTTAAAATTTTTTGCAAGGCTGGATTGGTGGTCCCATATTCTTTCAGTTTCTGCCTGCCCTGAAAGATCTTTATCTCTCCATCCATTCTGAATGACAACCTTGCTGGATAAAGTATTCTTGGCTGAATGGTCTTTTCATTTAATACCCTGGATATGTCTTGCCAGCCATTTCTGGCTTTCCAGGTTTCTGTGGACAAGTCTGATATTATTCCGATGTTCCTCCCTCCATATGTAAAGGAACCTCCTCTCCCTGGCTATTCTCAGGATAGTTTCTTTTGCTGTAAAATTTGCAAGCTTCACTATTATATGATGGGGTGTTGATCTATTTTTATTGATTTTGAGAGGGTCCTTTCAGCCTCTCAGACTTGAATGCTTGTTTCCTTCCCCAGCTTAGGATAGTTCTCAGCTATGATTTGCTCAAATATATCTTCTAGCCCTTTCTCTCCATCCCTCAGGGATCCCAATAATTCTGACACTGGAATGTTTCATGGCATCATTAATCTCTCTAATCTTTTTTTCATGTACTACTAGGAGCCTATCTCTGTTTTCCTGAACTTCCTTTCCATCAGCTTATCTTCTAGATCACTGATTCTCTCTTCTGTCTCATTTACTCTTGCTGTTAAAATATCCCATTTAGAGTGCATCGCATTCATAATGGTTTTTTAGTTCAGCCTGATTGGATCTCATTTCTGCTATTAGAGATTCTATATTGTCACTAATGCTTTTTTCAAGCCTAGCTATTGACTTTGTGATTGCTATCCTGAATTTTATCTCTGATATCTTGCTTATATCCATATCCATTAGTTCTCTGGCAGAGGACATTGTCTATGGTTCTTTTCTTTGTTGACAGTTCCTCCTCCTAGTTATTCTATTGAGGGATGCTTGAGCAAACGAGCAGCGTCCAAAATATCATTCACAACCCAAGCAAGATGCACCCTAGCAAAATCTGGAGTGGTCAGAAGACACCACCAAAAAAAGTTGAAATGAAACAGGAGAATAAAATTTAAAAATTAAAAAAACAAGAAACAAAAAACTTTGGGGGGAAGGAGGGCTATAGTCTCTCAGTGTGGTCAAAGCAGGATGTTTCAGTTGTTGTGGGTGTATTTTGGTCTGTGTGTTAGAGAACACTATGTTCCAAAATTACAAAGAAAGTAAAACATTATATATATATATATATATATATATATATAAATTGAATAGAGTGACAAGGACTAAAACGAAGCATATTATCTATAAAAAATATGTGTGAAAAAATACAAGTTAAAAAGTGACTATGAAATATAAGTGGATATGATAAATATCTAGTTGAGATGAGGAGAAGGTAAAAAGAAAAAAAAAGCAGAGAAAAAGCATAAGAAAAAGAGTAGAAAAAGAAAAGGAGAATTTTATCTGAAAAATAAATAAGTCATGAGGTCACACCTGGAGCTCAATATGCAATTTTCCTCTGGCGTTGGGATTTTACAGTTTTATGGGATCCATAGGACTGTCATCCACCTGTTCTCCTAGCCTGTCTTCTGGGGAAGGGGCCTGCCTGCTGTCCCTCAAGTAGCTGCTTGTGCATAGTTGCCTCACCCCCTGTCTTGGGCATGGGCTCAGTGGCAACTGGTTCCCTCTGTGGCTTTTGTTCCCTGGGGGCTTTCCACACCTCTTCAGAGGATAAGAGCAAAAATGGCCACATCCAAACCTCTGGACCAGAGCAGAAAATTCAATCTGCCCTCTTTACTATACCTTCCGGGACAAACAGCCTCCTCTTCTGTATGTGCTATAGAAAACTGCAGCCTCCAACAGCACCTGCCCACAGCAATGCTCAGAGATAGTCCCTGGGGCCCAGGAGTGCCATTGCCCTTTGTGATTCTAAAACATCAAGCAGCCAGGGGCTCGAGCACACCTGAAGCTCCTGGACCATGACTGGGTGCCACTCTAAAGTCCTTCCTGGACCTTGACTGGGTGCCACTCAAGTCCTTTCTGGGCCACTACAGCTCTGCGAATTTTGCCCCGTCAGGTGCTGGTTCCAGACTTTTTCAGGCTGCTCAATAAAAGAGTGATTACCAATAGGCCCAGCTCATGGTTTATGGTGATCCCAGCTGAGAGTGTTTGCCTGGGCTAGCTGACCCTAAGTTGCTTCCTGGCTCCACTGCTCCGGCACTCTATCGGTTCAGGAACCCCCTTTTGTTCTGTGTTTCCTCATATCCCGAGACCACGTTGCCCTACCTAGAATTCTGCTTTTTTATTTCCAGAGCCCCTTTCAGAGAGGGATGTCTCTCAGAGCAGATTTCTGTGTTCTGATTTTGTGCTCTGGTGTTATATCACTTTCTAGGAGCCAGCTTCTGGACACTCCCCACCCCCTTCTGTTTATCTTCTGATGTCTCCCTGCAGATTCATGACTCTGCACCTCCTACCTTACAAAAAGCAGTTGCTTTTCTGCTTGTAAAGATCCAGATATATATTCTTATGTCTCAGGCTGATTTTGTGGGTGTTCAAAATGGTTTGATAGATATCCAGCTAAATTCAGGGGACCAGCTGAAATGGGGTCCTCTACTCCTCTGCCATCTTGCTGGTACACCTCCATCTCAGGTTTTTTTTTTTTTTCAAGATTTTATTTATTTATTTGACAGAGAGATAGAGAGCACAAATAGGCAGAGCAGCAGGAAGAGGGAGGGGGAGATGCAAGCTGTCTGCTGAGCAGGGAACCCGATGTGGGACTTGATCCTAGGATCCTGGGGTCATGACCTGAGCCAAAGGCAGCCGCCTAACCGACTGAGACACCCAGGTTCCCCTCCTCTCAATTTAGTACAATATAATTCCCTCACCATCCAGCATGAGATTACCTTCTATTCCCCAACAACCCCTTGGACATATCCAAACCAATGGATGAAATCAATGAAACATGAATGAAGGCCTTTAGGGTACTTCCTCAGGTTTCTTTCAGCCATGTCCTCAAACTCCTCCAACTGTAGGTCTTTGCTTAAGCCGGTCCTAGTCCATGTGACCGTTGCCTTCCATAAATTGATAAACCACTTTAATTTCCCTGCTAATGCTCATTCTTTCAAAAAGCTTTTTGGTTCTCCTTTATTACCTATTCCCAAATCACATATTCATGTGTTTGGTGAGCACTCACAGAAATTAGTCACTAAACTATTGTCTCTGCCACTCACCTTACCCCTCTCATGTTCATTGTCTTGGGCATTAATCTAGTTATTCTACACAGGTATATTTTCATCTCCAGTAAAATTTTAAACTTCCATGAAAAGCAGCCACATCACATACTGTAACACAGGCTCTGAATCAACAGCCTAGCATAGAACAACTTTCAATGGATAAATAAATCTGGAGGACAGAGCAAAACATTATTTTTTATTTTGACTTCATAGGACTTTTGGATTACTTATATCAATGACAGAATTTCTTACCTTTTGGCCACATTTGATTTACCTCAATGTTACTTAAATCTGGTTCTATACTTCTTTATGATTAGATCTCATAAACCCCAAACACTTATCAGTTTTTCAAATGCATAAGGACTCTCTTAAGTGAACAAAAAGGCTATGCTTGGTAACATGTTAATCTATATATGTCTTTTAAAATAAAGAGAATCACTATCAATCTTACAATGCAGATTTCTTCTTATTATTATCTAGTTTAAAAAAAATGGGGTGGAGGAGTTATTGAAAGTCTAACAAATCATCCTTAAAAACATCTGAATTTAATCATGGAGAGTCCACAAATCAGAGGGACACCTAAAGCTGATTTTATTTCAGCTGGAGAAACAATTGCTTTTCTTCATTTCTCCTTTCAATAAGTGAGTATTTACTGAGCAATAACTGGTGTCTTGGTGATTTTATAGTGCTTAGCCTTGAGCATTTTATAAACCTCACCACTGACTTTCTTGAAACAAAGCTATAACTTATTTGAATGCTTGTATAACTGCTGCATTCCAGTATGGGATTCCACTGCATTTTCTACCTTCCTGATGTGATGCTTTTGTAAACCCTATTGGTGATTCCAGAGACAAATTCCTATAGTTGAGAATTTAGTATAGGAAAAGTGTGGAGAAATTCCTTTGTATCTGGTGTTGAAAACATAGGGTATTCACAGTGATGCTCATCTCCCACTATCTTCATACAGACTATAACAAGATTAAAGGGTAGAGTGTAAGCACCAAAGACATAGAAGTAGTAGACCATAAATGTAAAGGGAAAACCACTCTTGTGTCTCCTCTACTTGACACTCTACTGCAACACTGCTTCACTCTAACCACTCTTGATGTGGGTTATCTACACATCAAGCAATTCTGTGATAGCAGCTGGGTGTTTAACAATGTAACTCAATTATAACTATCTACCTAAAGGTGGCATTAGATACCATAGATGAATGATTCAGTCCTACAAGATTGCTATTCCCCCAATTCCTCTTCTTATGCAACACAGATATACAAATGTATCTTACTAAAGGCAAAGAAATGTATGATATTTTGAGATCCTATCTACTTTGGTAACACAATAATAAGAGAAGATATGCACCCCCACATTCATAGCATTATTTACAGTTGCCAAGACAAAGAAACAACCCAAGTATCCATAGACAGATTAATGGCCAGATTCATTCACCTGTCAACATATTCAACAGATATATATAGATAAATAGATATCTACTACCTAGCTATATATATAGCTAGGTAGTGTATATATATATATCTATATATATAGTATATATATATATAATGGATTATTATTCAGCCATAAAAAAGAAGGAAATCCAGCCATTTGTGAATACATAGGTAGACCTTGAGGTATTATACTAAGTGAAATATACTCAGCAGAGAAAAAGACAAATACTTCATAGTACCACTTATTTGTGTAGTCTTAAAAAAAAAAAAAAAGCCAAACTCACAGAAACAGAGTAAAAAGGGGTTGCCAGGGGCTGAGGTGGGGGCAATAGGGAGAGGTTGGTAAAGGGGTACAAACTTTTAGTTCTAAGATGAGGTTATGGAAAAACCATTAACTTTGTTTAAAACAACTTGGATATGTAAGTTTACTATTTCAACTGTAAATTTTTGAAATCCAGATACAGAACAAATATTTCAATAAAATCTAGGGCCTGAATTGAGATGTACTATTTTAAGTGTAAAATATAGTGGATTTTTAAGGCACCTGGGTGGCTCAGTTATTGTCTGCCTTCAGCTCAGGTCATGATCCTGGGATCCTGGGATTGAGCCCAGTATGGGGCTCTCTGCTCGGCAGGAAGCCTGCTTCTCCTTCTCCCACCCCCCCTGCTTATGTTCCCTCTCCTGCTATGTCTCTCTCTGTCGACTAAATAAACAAAGTCTTTTTCAAAAAAACACAGTGGATTTTGAAAATTTAGTATGAAAGATATAAAATACCTGGATAACATTTGGATAAAGAAGATGTGGTCCATATATACGATAGAATATTACTTAGCCATCAGAAAGGATGAATACCCAACTTTTGTATTGACATAGATGGAACTGGAGGAGACTATGCTGAGTGAAATGAGTCAAGCAGAGAAATTCAATTTTTACATGGTTTCACTTACTTGTGGAACGTAAGGAATAACATGGAGGACATTAGGAGAAGGAAAGGAAAAGTGAGTTGGGGCAAATTGGACCCAATCCCCTGGGATCCTGGGATTGAGCCCAGTATGGGGTTCATCTCATGGGGAGATGAACCATGAGAGACTGTGGACTCTGAGAAACAAACTGAGGGTTTTAGAGGGGAGGGAAGTGGGAGGATGGGTGAGCTTGGTGTTGGGTATTAAGGAGGACATGTATTGCATGGAGCAGTGGATGTGGTACATAAACATTGAATTTTGGAATACTGAAAAACTTTAAAAAATGGATAAGATTTTTAATATTAATTATACATTGAAATAATATTTTGAATATATTGTGTTAAAATCTATTAGAATTGGGGTGCCTGGGTGGTGCACTCAGTTAGGCATCTGACTCTCTTGTTTCCAGCTCGGGTCATGATCTAAAGACGTGGGATTGAACCAAGCAACTCCATGCTCAGCTCAGAGTCTGTTTAAGATTCTCTCTCCCTCTCCTTTGTCCCCCCAACCCCAATTTGCATTCATTGGCACATTCTCTAAGAAAAAAAAATATGTATATATTAAAATTAACTTCAGCTTTTAAATGTGGATCGAAGACAACTTATAATTACATATGTAGTTAGTGTCACCTTCCCACTGAACAGGCTGACCTAGAGCCACTTTTAGAGGAGCTTATATATGTTATATATATTTCCTATAGTTTAGGCATCCTTGAACTAAATTTTAGCTACATTTTAATGTAAGGGTGTAAAGCTTCAAGTTTTGGAGTTTCTCTTGGGATATAGAGCATATATGTCTTATAATTTTATTTTCATGATTTTGGTCAGAACACCAAAAAAAGGCTGAATTCAAACAACTCCTTGTTTTGTTTAAATACTCTTGAGGTTTCCCACTTAAAGCTCATTGACTTGGTTGTCTGTAGATCTATTCAGGGTACACTGGAGTTTCCTCCAAAAGGATCAGAAGAGGATCACATGACTTTGAAAGAGAAAGTAAAATTGTTCTTACATGATGATATGGCTTCATGTATGGTCCTGGGATCAAGTCCTGCATCAGTCTCCTTGCTCAGTGAGACTCCTGCTTCTCCCTCTGCCCACCACCCCCCTGCTTGTGCTCACTCTCTCTCTGGCAAAAAGATAAAATCTTAAAAATAAAAAGAAGAAAGACTATCAAAGATGAATAAAAATGGCCAAGAATGAGGGACATTGTGATATCATTTAAAAAAATTACATTGCTGAAAATTTGTTAAATAATACCCTTTGGCCAGACAGGATCACTGATATTTTCTGTGTGGTTATATTTTTTTTTAAAGATTACTTTATTTACGAAAGTGTTTTTAAATGGAGTTGTGTGCTATACTTATTGACAAAATTGTGTTGAATATTTAATATATAAAGTCTATTCATACTAGCAATTTGACACAGCCATCAAGATTGATTGAATAAGATTATCTTTGTCTCTATTTACTAGGCTTAGATGAAGTTGATGTATTCATTTTAATTTAATTTCTGAAGAGGTAATATGTACATTTTGAAAATCAAGAAATAAAAAGTATTCAGTGAAGGTCTCTTTTCCAGTCCTGTTCTCTATCCATCTGGTTCCCAACAACCCTCCAAAACACAGACATTGATGAGCACATACCCAATGTCATTATTTTGGTGCATGTGTTCACAGTTTCTTTAGCATACTGGTAAATCCTGATCATCTTAAATTTCCCTTTTTATACAAAAAGTAATATTGAAAACACTTAACCATGTTGCTTTTTTTTGGTCATTTAATATGTCTTACAGATCTCTTTGCATCAGTAAATGGAACCCTTCCTTTTCTTTGTTTTATAACTATATAGTATTCCCTGAGAAGATATACTATAATTTATCTAACTAGGCTCCCATTGATAGACACTTGGATTGTTTCCAGTAACAATGCCACAGTGAAAAATCTTGTGCGTAGTTATTTCATCTGTATATCCACAGAGATAGAATTATTGCACAAAAGGTATAATCATTTATTTTTAGTAGATATTACCAAAATGCCCTCCAAAATGTACTTTCAACTTTTACCACTATTTGAAGATTGTTTATTTCTCCATTGATGTTTTCTAACTTTTACTTTTTTTTGTTCATTTTTTCTTACAATATCACAACCGGGATATTAATGTTGATACAGTCAAGATACGAAACAGTTCCATCACCACAAAGATCTTTTTGCCCTTTTATAGACATACCACTCACCTCTCACTCAAAGCCTCTCATTAACTCTTGACAACCACTAATTTGTTCTCCGTTTCTATATTTTGTCATTTGAAGAATGTTATATAAATGGAATCATGCAATATGTAATGTTTTGGATTGGTTTCTTTCATCAGTGTAATTCTTTGGCAATTCATCTAGGTTGTTGCATAGATAAATAATATCATTCTTTTTAATTGCTGGGTAGCATTTCATGTACCACAGTTCTTAAACCATTCACCCATTGAAGGGGACCTGGGTTGATACTAACTTTTGGCTATCACCAATAATGTTGCTATAAAAGCTTGTAATTTACCTGCACCGTAGAACTGAAACCTAAAAATACTTAAAAGAACACCAAAAACTGACATCCAGTAACAAAACTGACAGTGTTGGCATCTAATTATAGATGGCCAGGTGTGTAAATGCTGAATCACGTCCCAATGCCAAGGGAAGAAAAATCTCAGACACAGATGCAGAAATGACATAGCCGACACAACCAGCAGGCAAAACATGAAAGACGTACTTCATGTGCTCACGGAGGTTGGAGGAAAGCACACATTTGATGAAGAGCAATAGAAATTGTAAAAAGATCCAAATTAAACTTCCAGGTGTGAAAAATGTAACATCTGAGATGAAAAACTATAGATAAGACACCACAATATACCAGATAAAAAAGACTTGAGAAATTTCCGAAATGGAACTCAGAGGAAATGATTTTTTTTAAATGACTAGAACACCATAATGTGGCCTAAAATACATTACTCATAACTAACAGTCTCACAAAGTAGGAGGTGGGGGTTCAGACAAAAAAAAATTATTGAAGAAATAATGGCTGAATAGTTACCATTTATCATGAAAACTATAAACCAACAGATTGAAGCTCAACAAACCCCAACTAAAAAACAGGAAGATAAACCTAACCAAGCACATGGCATTGAGAAGTAAGTAGCAAACTGACACACGGAAAGATGCTAATGATAATTCGTTAGGGTGTTCAAAAAAGAAATAACAGGTCCAAAATAGAGTTACTTGTGCTAAGCCCCATGCCAGCAAATCAAGACTTAATACCTAACCTAACTGCAGTTGCAGCCTCTTCAGGAAAGTAACCTTTATTTATTTATTTATTTAAAATAATTAAAAAAAAAGATTTTATTTATTTATTTGACAGAGAAAGACACAGCGAGAGAAGGAACACAAGCAGGGGGAATGTGAGAGGGAGAAGCAGACTTCCAGCCCACCAGGGAGCCTGATGCGGGGCTCAATCCCAGGACACTGGGATCATGACCTGAGCCAAAGGCAGACGCCCAATGACTGAACCACTCAGGTGCACTAGAAAGTGACATTTAACCAGTCAGTCTGGAATTATCTGGTCAGCACTAGTGAAGTAATCCTGCCCTGTAAGACCTACCTTACCCAAAGGATGGTTTTTGCTTGAAACAGACTTTATTTGTCTTGTCCCCTTTCTGCCTATAAAAGCCTTACATTTTGTACATCTCTTTGGAGTGTCTTTCTATTTTCTAGTTAGGATATTGCTCAATTGTTGAATAAAGCTAATTTGATCTCCAAATTTACTCAGTTAATTTTTTTTTAAAAGGGAAATGAAAATTAAAATCATAATGAGAAATCATACCAATTAAATGCAAATTAAATTAAATTAAATTAAGTTTAATTTAATTAAAAAAATGAAAAACACTTCCAATAGAAAAGGTTGGCAAAGATGCAAAACAACTGTAACTCTCCTACAATTCTGGTGGGAATATAAAATGTCATAGCCACTTTGGAAAAAGTATGATAGTCTTTTATAAAATTAAATGCTTACCATACAACTTAGTAGCCCTATTTGATTTAGTAGCATTACTCTTGTATTTAACTATGAAAAAAAAATTCACATATTCATATAATACCAGTACAGCAAGTCCTTAAATGCAGCTTTACTCCCAACAATCGAAACCTAGAAATAACCCAATGTCCTTCAACAGATGGATGGATAAGTAAATTACAGTATAGCCATTCAATGGATTTATTAGACTCAAAGGACCAAACTACAGAATCAGGCAATAATACAGAAGAATCTCCAAAGCATTTTTTTTTCTTTTACTGTGTCATGTTAGTCACCATACAGTACATCATTAGTTTTTGATGGATCAGTGTTCCATGATTCACTGTTTGTATAGAACACCCAGTACTCCTTGCAGTACGTGACCTCCTTAAAACCCATCACCAAAACATTATTCTAAGCAAAAGAAGTCAAACACTAAAGAACTCTCCTCACACTACTCCTCGCTCTGTGCAGAAGATTATATTATTCTGTAGGGTTCCATTTTAGTGAAACTTTAGAAATGGATAAACTACAGTGACAGAAAACAGATCAGTAGGTTCCAGGCATGGAAGCAGGAGACTGACTTCAAAAGGACCCAGTCAAACTTTCTGAAGTGAAGGAAATATTTTATCTCATAATTTGGGTGGTGATTACACAAATGTGTACATTTGTCAACATCAAATTATACACTTAAGATTGGTGTGTTTTATTTTTTGTAAATGATATGTGATTAAAGTGAGAGTGAGAGGATATTCTAGAAGTTATGATCAGAACAGTAAAGTAGGGGAACTAGGCCAAAGTGGGAGTCTGAAATCTTTGATAAGCTCTGCTTGCTCTGAAGGCAAGTGAGATATTTAGGCTGAGACTGTGACAGCAACTGGTTGTTTGCAAGGATGGAGCTGAGTTTGTTGACTTTTTCTAGCCTGGGCAGAGGAGAGGAGTAAATGTGGTCAGAAAGACTTGGGGCAGAGACAGAAAAGAGGAAGAGGGCCTTTGAGTTATTAAGAGAACTGCAAATAGATCTGACAATTAAGCAAATTCTTAGAAAGAAATAGATGCAAATGAAAAGAGTTGAAATGCTGTGACGGAAAGCAGTAAATACTTGGACCATTTGCTCATGGGGCAGATTTCCATCAAAAAACACTTGTCTGAATGTTCACAATCATTTGATCTAAAACATTTGTATTAAACTTTAAAAAATGATAATATTCAAGATAATCATACTGCCCTTCTTAACATACTCTATTTAGTGATTGGGTGATTTAAGGATTAATTTAGTATATCATTCCTTAGATAAAACCAGAAAGGACTCCTTTGGGGAACAGTTAGTAAGCTAAGAATAATTCTATGATTGTTTTTGACAATCGTGCCTGACAACAGCTTATTTTTCTAGAATAATCCCTCTTGGTAGAACTCTTCTAGTGTTACGTTGCAAAGAAGTTTCTAAATCAGACATGCCTGTTTATGTTTATGCTTATACATGCACACATATCGAAAGACTAAGAAATAGCACAAGATAACGAAAGCAACCTGAAGAAATTTCAAATATTTTATTTTTTTTTATTTTTTTATTTTTTAAAGATTTTATTTATTTATTTGACAGACAGAGATCACAGTAGACAGAGAGGCAGGCAGAGAGAGAGAGAGAGGGAAGCAGGCTCCCTGCCGACCAGAGAGCCCGATGCGGGACTCAATCCCAGGACCCTGGGATCATGACCTGAGCCGAAGGCAGCGGCTTAACCCACTGAGCCACCCAGGCGCCCAAGAAATTTCAAATATTTTAAAAGTGTGTATTCCAATCACAGGAAATTTATTTCAGTTGTCAAACTTCATATACAATTTTTCCCATGCAAAAATGTGCTAGCTCATTTCCACTAATAGGTGTTCCTCTCTAAGAAGGAAAATTTAACTTTGCTCTACTTCAAGTTTATACAGACTATAGGAAAATTAATATTACATTTTTGGTTTGAATATGCTTTTATGGAAAGCTCAGTTAGCTTTCATATTCAAAAAACAGTTTTGTTGGGGTGCCTGGGTGGCTCAGTAGGTTAAAGCCTCTGCCTTCAGTTCAGGTCATGATCTCAGGGTCCTGGGATCAAGCCCCGCATCAAGCTCTCTGCTGGACAGGGAGCCTGCTTCCCTTCTTCTCTCTCTGCCTGGCTCTCTGCCTACCTGTGATCTCTGTCTGTCAAATAAATAAATAAAATAAAATAAATAGTTTTGTTTGAAAATTATCTAATTCATAGTTAAATAAACTGCAAGGGAAAATGGTTTTTTAAAATTTTATACATATTTTTTTGAAATTCATTTGATTTAATAACAAACTAAATGTTCAATAAACCAAACTCACCCCCCACGCTTTTTTTTTTTCTTGGCAAGAAACAAATTAAGTACTTTTTGTTTAATATTTGAAATACAAAGCAATTGGAAAAAGCATCTGAGTAATATTTGAAAAAATCTAATTTCACTCACCGTTTCCTGATAGATGTAAAGAAACAGAAGAAAGCAAATGCTGTAGAAGCAAATTTAGTGTAAATTAATGATCTTTAAATTCTCTTTGGAGTATTTATGCATATGGCCCACCTTTCACCGTCTAATTTAAATTTAAAAGACAGAAGAGCAGTCTTCAGGTAGGTGTTACTTATTCCCCTGAGGAGATGGAATAAAGATTTATCCCTAAAGGCAGGCTGTCTTTTGTGAAAGGGTGTCATCAAATTCTGTGCTAGATTAGATTAAATTTATACATTGACTCAATGAATAGTTATTGGGTCCCACCTGTGCTCCAGGAATTAGTAGGCACTAGATACATAAAAACAAAATCCAATCAGACCAGATCTTATCCTCCAATAATTTAGTCTTGTAAAAAGGAAGGATAAATGAACCATCAGGGCACAATTACAATTCAGTAGGTCAAGTGATACAATGTGCCAAACACACTGGGTCGCCTGAGGGATGCTGGCTTTGAGATAAAACAAGGGGTAGAGAGATGGGCGTCAGAGAAGGGGTTTAGAAAGGCGTGTTGTGGTGAAAGCTAGGAAACTGAAAGATTAGCTGGAAAATCTGGCCTAGAGGAAAGGAAGGCCCTCTTTCCTCTGCCCAGTCTAAGGGCCAATATTTGCAAAAGCCCAAGGCTAGACAGGAAAAAATGATAAAGTATCATTAGAATTGAGAGTTTTGGATTAAAGGATGTAGTACATATGGCAGGAGGGAGAAGATGTAAATTGAGTCAAGATTGTGAAGTTAACTTATGATAAACTAAAGGCACTGAATTTGATAAAGGCAGTTGTTGAAAGTCTTTTAATTGGTTGATGACATAATGAAATTGGTACTGTGGGAAGATCATGCCCCATTCATGCCCCATTCTTCATCTTCCCATCAGCTTGGACTAGAGGGATACTAGAACACTGAGTGTTTACAAAGTGCAGGAATTCCAAGGTGAATGGCTAATAGAAAGGACAGAAATGCCATTGAATGATTCAACCCCAGAGTCTCAAAGGCTAATGTGTGAATGGGTAAATTGTCCATTTCACAATAAAGTCCTTGGAATGATGGCAGGACTTAGGAAGGAAAAGAAGACTATGAGACAAAGACTAAAATTAATAACAATGACAATAGCTAGTAAGGATTGAGCCACTAATATGTGCCTGTCACAATGCTAAGAATTTCATATAGATTATGTCATCTAATCCTGGAACATGCCATGTATAGTGAGGAGTGATCAGGAGACCTATGCATAACTGGGATGTGGGGTGGCTAGAAATTTCAGAGTGTTGGTTGAACATGGGAGCAGTTAATGATCTGGAAGCATTTTAGGGTAGGGAC
Organism: Mellivora capensis; assembly: GCA_004024625.1. Taxonomy (NCBI): domain Eukaryota; kingdom Metazoa; phylum Chordata; class Mammalia; order Carnivora; family Mustelidae; genus Mellivora; species Mellivora capensis. Next base: position 42,479 of record PISX010017390.1, read on the forward strand.
AACACTGATAAGGAATGATGAGAGGACCATGGAGGAAGTTGTGTCCACAGAAGAGAGACAAACATGTAGAAGGGACTTTGAAAACCCAGTTGTGGATAAGAACTTGTATACCATAATGTAAAATTGCCAGAAGGGTAGGTTCAGAAAGAGTGGAAAAGCTTGGGAAGGTGAGAAACAGAAGAGATTTGGATTTGGGAAAAGGAAGCATGGACTTATAAGGAGTTGGTCTAAAGATTAGTGATGTTAAGTAACAAAAATTCAACTGAGAATATTTTAAAGAAATTGGCATTGATTGATGCATAAATTGAGCAGCATCCTATCTAGCAAGTAGAGGGGAGCTCTCAAGGGCTACAGAAAGGGAATGGTTTGTTTGTTTGTTCATTTGTTTGTTTTGCTTTTTTAAAAAAATTCTTTTCAGTGTTACAGAATTCATTGTTTATACATGACACCCAGTGCTCCAAGCAATACATGCCCTCCATAATATCCCCAACAAGGCTCACCCAACCTCATTTCCCACGTCCCTCCCCTCCAAAATCCTCAGATTGTGACTCAGAGTCCACAGTCTCTCATGGTTCAGCTCCCCCTCCAATTTCCCTGAACTGCCTTCTCCTCTCCAGCTCCCCATGTCCTCCGTGTTATTCCTTATGTTCCACAAATAAGTGAAACCATATGATAATTGACTCTCTCTGCTTGATTGATTTCACTCAGCATAATCTCTTCCAGTTCCATCCATGTTGATACAAAAGTTGGGTATTCATCCTTTCCAATGGAGGCATAATATGCCATGTGTATATGGACCACATCTTCCTTATCCATTCATCTGTTGAAGGGCATCTTGGTTCTTTCCACAATTTGGCGACTGTGGTCATTGCTGCTATGAACATTGGGGTACAGATGGCCCTTCTTTTCACTACATCAGTATCTTTGGGGTAAATACCCAGTAGTGCAATTGCAGGGTCATAGGGAAGCTCTATTTTTACTTTCTTAAGGAATCTCCACACTGTTTCCCAAAGTGGCTGCACCAACTTGCATTCCCACCCACAGTGTAAGAGGGTTCCCCTTTCT